>CM061042.1:32480459-32646706 GCA_030762985.1 Adelphocoris suturalis
CGCCTCATCTCTAATAAGACAAATTTATTTCCACCTAAACATAAGACGCTTTATCCCTAACCAACCTATCTCATCTCTTCCTCTCGATCGCAATGTAACCTTACACACTGATAACAGTGACATTCATTTATTTTTCTTGTTGGTATTCATGAAAGTTATATTCATTTTCTCGTTCATAAAATTTTCAAACTCTGCCATTGCAAAACCTTTTGTGAATAAGAAAAAGAACTAGGAAATTCGGAAATGCTGGAAACAGAACAACACAAAATAGGCGGGAAAAATCCCACGGTGGTTCAGCGTTACTTGAAGATAAGTAGCGTCACTTTAAGGTAAAACACTAATTCGACCCTCTTGACTTTATCAGGTTAGCATACGCCGTGGCTCGCCCGAGTTGATAAAATCCCCAAGCACCTTATCCCAATTGACTTATCGTTTAGGAACTCTCTAATAATAGTTTACTAATAGTATAACCCTAGAAGAATAAGTAGGTCGAAAGCATATCTACCAATAATTGTGATGAAGCTACCTATCCCAAGGGCTTTTGTTACTTTGTGTAGAATGAAATATAAACTCATCGGGAAGGAATTCCTAGATGGTGGTGGTCTCTTCTAAGTACAGGTTCTGGATTCTATTTGACATAAAATTTTCTCAGGAGTCCTAAATCATTTAGCCTTGAATATGAGTGTATTTACCTATTGTAGGCCTGGGGCAGAGAAAGTGTGAATTTTTCCTGAAACAAACGAACCACAATTTCGAGAACGAATTGAACAACAAACAAGCAATCAACAAATAAAAAAGAAGAAAAAAATAAAATGGAGAATGAAATAAAAATTCATCGAGAAGGAATTCGTAGATGGTGGTGGTCTCTTCTAAGTGGATTATACAGTATTGGGTTCTATTTGACATACATTTTTCTCTGGAGTCTAACATAATTTAGCCTTGAATATGAGTATACTTACCTACTGTAAGCCAGGGGCAGAGAAAGTGTCAATGTTTCCTGAAATAAACAAAACACAAGTTAGAGAACAAATTGAACAACAAACAAGGAATCAACAATTAAAAAAGAAAAAAAAAATGGAATGGGGGAAATGGAGAATGAAATAAAAACTCATCGAGAAGGAATTCGTAGATAGTTTGGTCTCTTCTAAGTGGGTTATACAGTATCTGGGTTCTATTTGACATAAATTCTGCTCAGGAGTCTAAGATCATTTAGCCTTTAATATGAGTGTATTTACCTATTGTAGGCCTGGGGCAGAGAAAGTGTAAATTTTTCCTGAAACAAACGAAACACAAGTGAGAGAACAAATTGAACAACGAACAAGGAATCAACAATTAAAAAAGAAAGAAACACGATGATTAAAATAAATGAAATAAATTATTGAACAAAGATTACAGACTTACTGTGGCAGTTTATTCTCCGAACGTTTCTCGACTGCTGGAAACTTGTAGGAACCGAACCTGAAAACACAAAAACAAAGATAGTTTGAAAAAATAAATATATGAAATGAAACGTTTTAATTTTTTCTAAAAGGTTAATTATTTCTAGGTCATGTAGCTCAACTCCGCAAATCACTGGTTTATAACATAATATTAAATAAAATTATTAAACATTGATCATGATACATAATTATGCTTTGTGTAACTATACAGAGGTGAGCGCTTGGATGAAAATAAGGAAAAATAAAATAAATTATTCACCTACGCTGTTTTTAGCATGGAACATGCTTTAGCCTTGAGCTAACTGCCCGAAAACGTTACCAGAAAGTAGGAATAGAAATTAGGATTAGTAGGAATAGGAATAGCAGAACAAGGAGTAGGGGAAATAGAACATGCAATCCAAACCAAATCTTCCTTTCAAGGTTTCCAATTTGACCAACAAAGGATATTTGTTTATCTGTACCGACCAATAATAACATGTTTGATATGATGGTATAATCCTACCCCTTCCCATAATTCTATCTTGTGTAGAATCAAATAATGCTTATCTCGAATACGATCCTCTTCGAGCTGACTCTTGGTTGTGGGTCAGATAGGTCCGAGAAGAATGAATTGGCTGAAACCAACAAAACACAAATTAGTGAATGAGTAAAAAGATATACGGTCAATATAAGTAAATGATAATGAAAATATAACAATAACTGTTGGGATTCTATTTCGGACTGTACTTTATTAGGATGGTGTTAAAATGTTTAGGTCGATGGTTTCTATATACGTTTTATATAGAGTTCCTCGAAGATCTGTGGTAAACAGGTGATGTATGTTACTTGAATTCCTTTGGATTGTCGTCGCCAATAGCTTGGCTGTGTTCCTTGTTCGTTATACTTGCCTTATGTAGTCCTGGTGCTGAGCTGAATTAAACATGACCATCCCTGAAACAAACAAAACACAAATTAAACAATAGAACAATTTTTGATTAATATAGAGGTAAATACACAATCTGAATAAATTCAAACGAATTTATAATAATAACTGTACTCAAAGAAGGAACAATAAATTGGTCAATAATTGTGTGATCAGAAACTTCCCTTCAACGTTTACTTAGTATATTTAATTTTTTAAACTTTTAAAACTTTATTAGTATATTTAAAAAAATACATTATTCAAGTTTCAATATTTCAGTTACTAATATGTTTGAAAATCTTTTACCATATTTTCTGAGAGTGTATTCTATACCATGTTTTGTGTTGTGTTTTCATTGTTTCCATTCCATCCTTCTTGCTTCTAATCTATATTAGTTTCAACATAGATTACATATATATAACATATTATATATATATTATATTATATTTATATATATATATATATATATATCTAATATTTATGTTAATGTAGTACATACTTACCTTTTTGGATTTTGTTTGACAAATTTGCTCAGGAGTCTAGAATCATTTAGCCTTAAATGTGAGTAGTATACTTACCTTTTTTGGGCCTGTGGCAGAGAAAGTGTAAATTTTTCCTGAAACAAACGAAACACAAGTAAGAGAACAAATTGAACAACAAACAAAGAATAAAAATAAAAAATAAATAAAAATAAAATAAAATAAATAAATAAAAATAAAATAAATAAATAAAAATAAAATAAATAAATAATGATAATAAATAAATTTAAAAAAATGCGATGATTAAAATACATTAAATAAATTATTGATCAAAGATCACCAACTTACCGTGGCAGTTTATTCTCCGAACGCTCCTCGACTGCTGGAAACTTGTGGGAACCAAACCTGAAAACACAAAAACAAAGATACATTGAAAAAATAAATATATGAAATGAAACGTTTTAATTTTTTCTAAAAGATTAATTATTTCTAGGTTATGTAGCCTAAGATGGCTGGTTTTTAATGTCGTATTGAATAAAATTATTAAACATTGATCATGATACATAATTATGCTTTGTTAACTATACAGACGTATGCGCTCGGATGAAAATAAGGAAAAATAAAATAAATTATTTACCTACGCTCTTTTTTTAAATTTAATATTTGGCATTAGAACATACAATACAGCCATGGTGTTACTACATAGTGTTACTCGGAATCAATAAGCTTGTAGATCGTACATGAACATTACAATTAGACAACAATTCGCAAATGTAGGAGAAGCACTTCATGTTCTTAAAAAACAATAATTGTTTATAATTAATTGGGTTTGCTAGCACTTTGGTCAACTGGTGAAACGTAATTTGACGTTGCTGCAGGTAGTCAGGGGCAATTCATTATCAAATGCTGAAGGTCTTCCTGAAGGGTGTCCGCAGAGTAAACATTGGGGGCTACTTCGTTTGCCGATGTAAAATAAATATTTGTCACAGATGCCCGTATTTGCTCTCAGTCGACATATTTTTTTGCAAAAGCGTTTGTCACAATTAATGAGAGAGAACCATGGTTTATTTGGAGGGGGTTGGCTGAATGGATCTGTAGAAATTTCCCTTATGGCCGATTGCGAATTCAGTTCTCTACTTTTCTTTATAGTGTGCATTTATAATGGGATAGAACTCTTCTGTAGGAATTTTAGTTGTTATAAAACGGCCTTCAGATGCACCTCTTTTTGCTAAGCGGTCCACTTTTTCGTTGTGAGTGGAGTTGTGGTGAGCTTTTATCCAAAGAAATTGCGCTTCAAGGTTTTGGTGACTTAGATCCATTAGGATGTTAAGTATATCTCCTATTAATTAGCTGGATGCTAGTTCTAGTCTTGTGAATTCTAATGTCATCAATGCAGTTTTTGAGTCTGAGCAAATTATCACGGTGCACTCTAGCGATTTCTTTTTCCAGAATTGCAAAATTGAAGTGCCAACTTGATTGCCATCAATTCTGCATCTGTAACTGCTAGCTTCATCTGCCTGTTTACTATTACCATTGAACTTAAACTCGACCAAATTTATATAAATAATGTATAGGGATTTTCATTATGCTCACATCCATGTTGACGTTTGCAGGGTAGCACCCAAATGGAAATTTATAATTTCCCTAACATTCCCTTGACCGAACTTTAGATTTCCCTGACGAAAAATATCAAATTCAATTTTATTTTCTCGTCATTTTATTGTATTTAATGTTCTATCTCGTCATTTTATCTGTATTTATATAATTCTAATAATGAAAAATAAAAATATATATTAATATCAATATATATATATATATATATATATATTTGAAAAAGGCATAAGCCGAAATATAAAAATTAGTTTCATTTCTGTATATTGTTGTATTTTTCCTTAAAAATTGTTTAAATATATATATATATATATATATATATATATATATATATATATATATATATATATTACAGCTAGAAAAAAATTAAATAACACAGAACAAAAAACAGAATACTTATTTATGTAGTCTACTTATATTTAACAGTTTCATTGCTCTCAAAAAGCTCAAATATCATAGCAATTTAACCTAAATGTAATACGATAGTTTACGAAAATTTACCCATACGATCATGCTGCACGACTTTTTATTTAATATTTTATGGTCTCTCAATTTGTGATCTGAAGCCATTTGTTGAAGTATATTTTTCCTTCTTAGCTCTGGGGATAATTCAAAATCTTCGTCTGACAGCAAAAAATGTCACGCTTTTTTTTTCACCTACTACTAATCGTTGCCAGAGAGAGTATAACTTCCTGATTTTCCATCCCACAAAAATCGTTCGTTGGAAAGTAGCTCTGTGAATTTATCACATATGACTCCACATTCCAATGGGCCAATTTCCCCCTTCTTAACCCACCTGAGAAGTCCTAGCTTATGTATACAAACTAGTTTTGGGACTCTTACTGGATCAATCCATTACTGCTGCTATTTGTCTTTTTTTTCTTCCTAGTTCAATACTGAGTTGGTTTTTCTCACAAATGGTTTACTCTAGGTGATGTAGTTACAAGGAAAGCCAATGGCATATCCATTCAATTTTTATGTGCGTGTAGCGTTGTTACTTTTGAACAGTTGAACCACAACTCTTGATAATTATTTTTGTCATTCGTATAACTCACATATGAAATAACATGCACCTAGTATGATAATGTACGCTATTGAAGTTTGATTGTTTAGGAGTTAAATATACTTAAAACCGCTTTAAATGATTACACTAAGTTTTCATTTAAAAAATTGCCAGACATTTGGTGGTTTTTGGAAAATTCCCTGATATTTCTCGACGCAAAGAATTCCCTGACAATTCCAGGTTTTCCCTGACTTCTAGTTGGGGGCCACCCTGCGTATGTGGTATATTATTTTCAATAATAAACATTGTAATCGACCAAAAAAAAAAAAAAAAAAGATAGTAAAAAATAAAATGAAATAAAAATTATAATAAATTTAACCTCTCCCTAAAAATTTGTAGGTTTAGTCCTCCGTTCAGAGCTTTTCACCGAAACTGCTGGACCAAAGTTTATGAATTTGACTCAAAAATCAGCTGAAGATGTGCCAGTAACATTAAGGGTTAAAAATTTGAAAAATTGAGATCTCGAAAAGTAGCAGTAATGTTTTTTGTAGACATCATCCCAAAGAACCGAATGAAACCATCCGGGTTGCCGTACGTTCATCCCTTTGCTCTCCCTATGGGCTAGAACTTTGACAGAAAACAAAATCAACAACATGAGAGCAAACCATAGCCGGTGGGAATTGCCTTGTAACTACGAGACTCGTATCTCAGCGATTTACTTAATTCCAATAGGATTTTCACTTCATATAACCGGATTTTTTTATAACATTTATCGTCTGTAGGAGGGCTTCTGATGCTTAGGTAGGTCATATATATATATATATGATACAATTGATTTTAGGTTGGTGGATCAACTCAGAATACTAGGAGAGTGTAGGTGTGTTACTGAATTTAATAGGCGTGTTAATTGATTTCTCTTCGGTAGGCGATATATTTAAATACCTAATATCTAATAGTCTCAGTTTAATAATTATAAACAGGTCTTCTGCGTAGAAGGACAGCCCAATACAGAAATAATAAAACTTTGTGTAATAACTTGCTTAGTTTCTGTTTTCCTGTCAACGAACACCGATCCGGGTGGTCTCATTCATTCTATTGAAATTAAACCGTAGCACATAGGCCGTGAATTCATAGATTATTAAAATTCTTTAATATCAGTAAAATTGAAAAATTTAAAGTCAAAACAATAATTTCGAAAATATGCGAGTAAATGATTGTTCGACGCTAATTCGCGCATGTTTGAAAGCACCAAGTTAGTAAGTCTGGGGCGACGAAATCAGAAGTAAAATGTAGTACCTAGCATATCATAGGGTAGGTACCTAATTTGAGGTTCGCGCATGCGTAGTAGTTACCAATGATACGACCGTAATAGAACTCATTTGAGTTGGTCAAATCGTTATTTCCCAACAACCCTCCAAATTCGAGCGAAATCGGACGACTGAGGTAGCGTGAACTTGTCCTGAAACAAATGAAACACAAATAAGAAATTAAAATTGAGCAATAATCGCAATAAGCAATATAAAATCTGGAAAAATTGAAAGTAATTATTGAACATAGTTACCATATCGTGGTTCTGATCGCCCTGGATCTGCTGTTGTGGAGATCAAATCTTAAAAACAAAAAAACAAAGAAACATTGCAAGGACAGATTGATAATATATGAAATATTCGTAAAGCGTTTCAAATTATAGCAAAAAGGTTCTAGGTTATGTAGATCTTCGGCGCAAATCACTAGTTTATTATATAGTATAACATAAAATAATTAAACTGAGCTCAAGGCACACAACTGTTTTTTGTATAGGTATATATAGTGACGTAAGCACTCACTGAATGAACGTTATTGAGTGGTGATAAATTCGATTTTTTCAATAGATAATTCCATTGAACTCCCGTCGTAGTTTGTAGGGAGATAACTATGTTAAGGTAATAGGTAACATAAGTTGATATTGGGTTTCTTGTTAAGGATACGATTGAATTCAACTTGGGATTCGTACTATGCACACATGTTTCTCTATTCACACTCATTTTGACGTTATTTTAACACAGAATGTGTTTTAGCCTTGGCATCTCCAATCGACAACGAAAGGTTTATGTGTAACGAAAATTTATTGAAACAATTTTTGGTGATTTCCGCTTACAACCTAATCGTTGCTAGGGAAATGGTACTTCGTCATTTTTCATCCCACAAAATTTGTTGACCATTCGTTCGAAAGCTCTCGATTTATCCAATCATGTAATGTTAACTACTGCGAAGTGCGTGGCCCTCAAGCTGTGTTGTTTACACACAGGTGATCATTCTCAATAATTGATATTGCGAAGATGATTGCAACCGCTTGTTAATTTCTGACAATTTCATTGAGCTGGTGGTGAGTCGTTGCGCTGGTGATAGATAAATGAAACAACTTGACATACTAGTGATAAGTGATAAGATACACCGCGAAATCTGAGTCATTCTTATATGCAGGTTTCACGGGTTTATGCGAAACGCGTTAGCTAAAACACATTCTGTGTTTCGATAATTTCATTCGAAGTATGGAAATAGATTTTTTTTCAAAACTAGAAGTAATGTAATTCGTTACTATATAAAGGTTAAAAAAAGTTCAACAAGAGATAGATACAAGTCTTTAGGTGTTACATGATGTAGATGAATAATTAATTATTTAATTTAGTGACGAATTTTAGAAAAAGAGAAGGTGATACTATAATGAAATTTGGCGCCAAACTCGATTAGAGATAAGTTCGATTCTTACCCAACAGAGCGCTCTTAAATTTCCATGGAGAATATTTCTGAACAACCTGATTGATATAATTTACAAACCATAATATATCATCAACTAGGGTCCAGTGTGCTTGCCCCCTGGCGAGGCGCATCGCGCCGAGTTTTCTTGACAAAGTTTAATTTCAAGTTTCATAGAGATAAAATCCGTCAGTTAATTGTTTCATTAACATCTTCATCTGATCAAGGAGGAAAAAGCAAAGTGGAGTATCAACATTACTTACACGCTTATTAGGACTGAGTGTTAAAACATAAAGTCACTATTCTAATTTCGGAATTACCTAGTCAGGATTCCGTTTTGCGAATATATCAATCATTCATAAAAATACTGTAATAATCGTTGAGTGCAAGGTCCCCTGGAAGACCTAACCGGCAATCATCGGATAATTATCCAATTAAACCAATTTATGGCCAATCCCGCCCGAGCACACAAGTTGACACCAATTTCCGAGGGCGGGATAAAAATTGATAATTGGGATTATTTAGAAGTTAAGGTCGGGGTTGGTTGACCGATTCAAAATACTTGCTAAATAGGGGATTTTTTTACGAATTCAAACTCTGTTCCTTTTATAATTATTTATTTATGATACAGGCGTAGTCCAATGAAACAAAATTACAATTTAATAGGTTAGATCAAAAAATTCGGTATACAGAATTACATAAGGTAAGTCCACATCAGTTTTACTTTTGTCAACTTCCAAATCACCGTTATATTGGAATATGAGAGTCTTCTTAATACCGTTAAAAAAAGGTAGATAGATAGAAGATAGATATTGCGGTAACTATGGTCTATACAATAAAAGGGCTCGATGCCCCAATACTTAAGCATTAGAAAAATAATAACAATAACAATAGCAATAAAATAAAAGAGAAAGGAATGTAACCTTCGATATTATGGAGATTGGTAAAATATCGCAGTTTTCCAGTAATTTCTAAATTAAATGAACAGTGGTGGCTAGATACTTGGTTTTGGTGGTCTCTAACTCCATCCCATTCTTCCAAAACAGCTCTAAATTTTAAAAAGCCCATTGTGTAATTAAACAGCAAAAATACATTTTCTTTACTAACTGCACATGTTTTCTTCTCGTTTCTATCAGCTGGTTCCAACCATACCTAGTATACCTATATGCTCAATAGTCAATCTTCTAGTCATACGCATAAAACATACACCGTTTTTGACATTTTATGTCTTCACTTTGCCACATAAACGAAAAAAGTTTTAACAAAAAGCGTTGCGGTTGGTTTTCCGATGATTTCCGCTTACAACTAGCGTTGCCATATTTTTTTGGATCATATAAAGTATATCATGGCTGTAACCAAGGAAAAGTAAAGTATTTCGATGAAAGTTAATTATACAATAAAGTTAACGTTCTCGACTTACACACTAAGGCATTTTTCATTCAGCATCTGCACACAAGGGCTTGAATGTGTCAGATTACTGAAAAAAAGGAAGTTCGGTATGAGGAATTAAAAAAGAACCATGGATAGTTATATTTTTACTATACGTAGGTCACAAAATTTTTATTCCGAAGAAAACATTACAAGACATTTCAACCTTAACGAGTCCATATTTCAGTAAGGTTGTATTACATACATAAATGTAATTAGGAACATCATTTTCAATCTCGTTCTCACTAAAAAAATATCTCGTGCATCTATTGGGCACGTAAGGACTAAGGACGTTAGGAACTTTTTAGGAACTCGAAAAGTTACATTCATTCAGTCCCTCTTTCTTTCTCTGAAACACTGTACCTATAAAATATTAAAAATTCGGAAAAGAGCTGTGGAAATTGGAATTTGAAAATTCCAAAAAAGTTTGAAATTGACAATTTGAAAGAAATCTTTATACTTGACAACAAAGTAAATTAGACTTCAGAATTTGTATATAGGCACCCACTCATTAACAACAACCAAAATAACTGAAGGAATCCTCATCACATACAGAACAGACTCAGTGTATCACATTATCATGACAGATGACATCCAAAAAGTGAACCGTCCGTTGCTGTTGTAGTGTATGGGGTTTATGGCAGTGCTCGGCGGGAGATGGTCAGCCTTCTCAACTTAGAAGTGAGCGACCCTACACCAATTTTCGTCCATGCAGCTAGGTAGTTCTGGTTAGGTAGGTATGGGAAACTTGCCCTTGACTAGTAGATAAGTAGGTGCGGGGGCTGAACTTTTCTTCTTCGTTTCAAATATGAAGTATTTTGGTCTACTTTAAATTTTTTATAAAGTATACAGTATTTTGAACAAAAATAAAGTAGGATACTTAGAATTAAAGTAGATCTGGCAACCCTACTTCCAACCGAGTCGTTGCTAGGGAAATGGTACTTCGTCGTTTTTCATCCCACAAAATTCGTTGACCATTCGTTTGAAAGCTATTGATTCATCCAACCATATTATGGTAACTAGTGCGAAGTGCGTGGCCAACAAGCTGAGTTATGAGCATGGTTATTTGAATAACTGTGTACAATCAGGTGATCATTCTCAATAATTGCGAAAACGTAACAACTGTTTGCATCGAGCTGCATCAGTCATTCTCCGTGATCTGACGTTTTACTTCATCTCATTTGCATGAACGCATCCATAATTAGAACAAGACAGTACACACTAGGAACACACTCAAACAGAAAGGAAGTCAAGTCAGATGATTGCTTAAGAAAACGCAAGATCTTACTTGCGGGGGAAGCAAACACACATTTTTATTCACTCGGAATTTGAAGCATGCAATTGCTAATGTCATCGTCAAGTTTTTACTCGAGTTTATTCACTCCCCCAATCGCTTGTGTCGTCGAGTGAAGTCTTCTAACTCAAGTTCATTCTCTCCTTCACGAGCAATTGCTTGATTTTATGCGAGGAAAAGCCACTACTCGTTTTTAATCACACCACCCATTAATATTGACCCTGATTAGCCCCAACTGGTCTCTAGATTCTCATGATAAAATTGTAAAATCACAACTACCTACATGTAAGCCAAAAAGTGTTGTATTATTCAATATCTTATCAGCACTGTTGATTATTATCATACGTTGAAGTATGTTTGTGATGAGCTGTTTAAATATATACCGACTGTGGTTATCTCCTACTATTCCGTTGTGGAAAATAAGGTTAAATCGAGAGCGTTATTGGTTTCACAGTCTTATCTTCCGTCGATTCGGCGCACCCATCATGGGCAGCGTGGAATGCACTTTGTCAACATTCTCGAGATAGAGCTCATTTAACTTTATTCTTACGTTACAATGATACCATTAAATGATACCATTACAAGTAATTATTAAATCTTTCTCTTTCGCATTGCGTCGGATCTTGAAAGAATGTGTTCCAATCGGGTAGAGAATATAGCGCTCTCACTACTGCAACAGGGACGTAGGTATACATTTACTTAGATGAAGAAGAAATTATGAGTCAAAATTATAAATACCTACGTTAGTGTAGATAGTTTATACTGATAGTTTGGTAATTTGTCACCTGCAAGGGCATGAAGTTATGAAGGTATATATATATATATATATATATATATATATATATATATATATATATATATATATATATATATATATATATATATATGTACGTATGTATATACATGAAGGTATATATAAATGATAAAAACTAGATATGGGTATCATTTACACAAAAAACTTAATGTACCTATTCGGTTTCTTCCTACCCTACTCAACTCACAGAGGTTCCGTTTCACATGTCAGCTTAATAGGATGTATTCCATCAAAATTAGCGTTAAGAGCTAACTCAGTTGATAGGGGTGGTTTGGCAAGTTTAAATCCTACCCTACTTGGCTCATAGAGGCTCCGTTCCAAATTTCAGCTTCGTTGGATAAATAGCAAAGAAATTGGATTTTACGAATCGCGAAATCTGCTCACGCTGCTGCTGATTATCAATGCCCATTTTTACAACCACTTTATTTTGATTGAATAGCTGATCATACGTCAAAAGGCTTTCTACAAATAATACAGAAATAATAAACGATTGTGTAATATCATGTATTTTCACTCCAAAAGGTCAGAGAGAACTGAGATACCATTCTATTTTCATTTGCCGCAATCGTAAAATAAACTTCCCTCGATTTCGAAGTGATTATCAGTTTCTTTAGACATTGATAAGCAAATGTCAACCACTTGTACCAAGAAAAATCGATTCATCATTTTATAAATTTGGACACAGTTAAACATTAGCTGTGTCCAAATTGACTACGTTGGAAAAGCCACTACGTTGAATTCACGTATGAACAACCTTAGGGCATCACTCAACCAACCACTTCCTCTCCCGGTCAAGATGCATGCTGAATCTCATGGGGCATCTTTTGACGAGTGCTATGGGGTGCAGGTACTGAAGAAGATACCGATCAGGCAAATGACCGGCAACAACAACAAGACGAGAGAGCTTTTAGGTGGGTACTGGGCGCTGATCGTCCTCCAGGTCTCAATCTCAACAATTAGCCATCAAACCCTGAAAACTTATCCGAATTTTTTTGATAAATAACGATGGACGCTGACACATATGAAATTTCCAAGACATCAAGAATGACTTTCATTTCTCCAATTTCTGTGACAAAGATCAAAAATCGAAATATCAGATTCTTTCTTTCCTCTATATATTTGTGAAATTATTTCTATATTTAAAACAAATAAAGTATTTATTTACGGAGAACCGCGACTAGTTCAAGTGTTTCCTATAATATATGAAAAAGCGCAAGCTTCAGGAATCGTTTCGGGAGGCCTCAAAACGGACTTCCTTGGAAGAATTTTTCAAAAATTTTGATTTTAAATTTTTTTGAGCCATTGAAATAGTTTATTTTCTACGACAATTCGCTAAAAAAAAAAAAAAAGTAATAAAAAAATTAATAAATAAATAAAAAAATAAAAAATAAAAAAAAAAAAAAAAAAAAAAAAAAAAAAAAAAATTAAGGCGGTAGGTAGACCGAGTAAGACCTGAGAAAAACGCTGCAAATTATTTCACAGAGGTTTATTATTTTTTCAATTGAGTACGATCGTAGTTTTACAAGGCGCCGTGCCTCCTCCCCCTCCCCCCTCATGACCCTCTGCCAATGTTTTCATCATTCAACTAAGCGTGCCAGGCGTGCGCGCGTACGTCAGTCTAACACTCAAAGTCTCGAAAAAGACACTTTTTCACCTATTTTTGACTCATAGCACCCATGGGTGTGGAGCGATCGAGCTGGCGAGAAGTTAGGACCAACTAGACCCCAAGTGGAGTCTATGTGCGTAAGAACGAATTTTTTTAAGTCAAATCGAAGGCCTTTTATGGCCCGAACGGCGAACGGCGGACGGACATTGCATATTTGGATTCTACGCACTTTGAAAATTAAAATGACAAAGTTTGAGGGGGGGTTATAAAAATGTTTTCCTATACGATCACATAGGCTTATTATTGAAAATAATAAACCAAAAGGAACTTGAAGATGACCTACTTATAGGGCGTTTTCATTAGTCCGATTAAAATGCCAATTACCCTTAGATCTATTACGAATTTTGTTTTGTCAGACATTGGGGATAATGAACCGAAAACAGGTTTGCGCTAGAACGGGGATCGGCCACTAGTTGCTTCATAGCTCGCACTCTCCCGACATCCACCAACACACGTGTGTTATCATCGTTATCACAAGGCAACACCGACACACCTGAGTCAGGTGGCTGCGCTGGACCGGTTCTCCTTGATCTCTCCGCTTGGCCCTTTTTCCCTCCCCAAACCCGTTTTCTATTAGCCGACAGAGTTCGTTTCTCCCAGACGGAGATTTCATGCATCCGACCCCATTTCGTATAGTACCTACAAATGCGTGTGTATTGAATATTCAACCAAATAATTCATAGGGCATCTTTCTGAAACACCCAACTGTCCCCCGAGTTTGGACGTAATCGGACAAGTAGAGTCCAGCAGAAATTACAACGTTATGTGGGCTTAACACTACATATTCCGTCCACTGAGATTAATTATTCCACCCTGCTGGACATCACCTTAAGCCACTCCAGGTAAGGCGTTTCCCTTTCGACGTAATTTCCCTCAGCAAGTTGGTGCGAGGTGATTTAACCTGCCCTTCCTTCCTTTCAAACATTAAATTTGTGGTTCCCCAGGTCAATACCCGCACCCTACAAAGAGTTGCTGTAGATTTTTCTCTACGAATTACCTGTATAATGGCCTAATGAACCGCGGCGGGCCTACTTCTTCAATCACATCCTGATATAGATTTTGACATGGATATGTCTTATGGCTGGGGGTCAAGGAATTTTTCGCGACACTTTTTTTTCTCCCCACAAAATGCAACGCTCCGGCACTTTAGATTATTATTAACTCGAAAAGTGAAGGCTAGGTAGAAATCAATGAGGTACTACCGCTATGTACTTCTACAAAATATGCATGGACAACTGATGATTCAACTCCTGCGTTAAACAGCTGATGTGGTCGAACATGTGATGAATGAAGGAACCATACAACCACTTCAAAGTTGTCCAATTTTGGAAAAATGTCGGTGTAGGGGAGACGGACCATCTCTTGAACCAAATGAGGGAATCTATCTCTACAACCAGATACATTCATTGATGCTGTATTCACACGATATAAAGATCATATGGAAACAAGACATTTTATCTCATATTTTTCTTACCATAAACCAATATTGAGCATTACTAACGCTACCGCTACCATTTCGAAATTTTGACAATTTTGTTCATTAATGTTCAATAATAATACATTTTCATAAAATATCTCGTGTGCATTTTATTTATTTCATCATTTTAATTTTCTAATTACAACTCCAGCAATGGACATATCCATGATCTATTGTTTTTCCCCCCGAGGAAAAATTTCATTTGGTACGCTGAATCCGTTTTCTTTTTCATAACACCTATCATTGCAATTAAGAAATCTATTTCTTGACTATTTTCGCTCCTTCTTTGCCTTTGTCTTGCGTTTGAAGAAAACTTCTCATCGAACATTAGTGCGTTTGGTGTCTGTATTATTAGAATTTCACCTGCTTTCATTTAAAAATATAAAACGAACAAGTGGGTTTTCCTCATTGTTGTACCCGGGCATTCCACCACTTAACGATTTGCGCGGCTTGGATGCGCTAATATTCAAGACAATTCACAACTTCTAAATTTGCATCCGTGACGAAGTTACCTGGAACTTCTCAGGAGCGTTAAGGAGGCGGAATTTTGCCCATTGAAATGTAGAGTCAAGTTTAATGAATGGTGATTTTTCCAACGAGTGGTGATTTTTGTGCTAGCAGAGTTTAATTGTGAGCTATGATAGAAAAGCGAGACGTTTTTTTGTCGGACGAAAATTTGGAATAAACCCCAGAGACATTCATGTCAAAAAACTGGATTTTTCCGTATACGAGTACGTGTCCATGCTAATATTAAGGGTTACACAGTTCAGAATGATACTTAGAGTTCTTTGGCAAATTTGCGAATATATCGTCTGATTCATGACGACATGTGTGTTTAAGTTTTCATCCAAACTATGAATCAGCTCGTCTGGAAGTTTGGAAAGCTGAAATATAAGTTTTCATGCGTATTGTTAAGATCTTGGTAGTTATACAACCAGTTGTTAGCATTTGCGTGCTGGTGCTTCGAGTTAATTACTAAATGTGGATGGTAGTGAAATACCCAAACTGTAAGTGGGGCTGTGTCAATAATCAATATACAAAACACATTGACATTTTATAAAAGATATTGATATTCGGAATTATTACCTTTGATTATATTAAAACTGATGAAAATGTTACTCATATAGATCATTAGGGCTCCTCGAGATTTGCAATTCCTCAAGACTTTAGATGCGTACCAATTCTCTAACCAAAATTCTTTCTACATACCTGAGTGACCGTTTGAGGTATGTTCAAATGCTTCTGCAAAACTTCTAAATATGTCATCGAAATATTCAAGTAGGTATGCGGTGACAGCTTCATTTGATGTTTACGTTTTCTTCTTACATGCAAATGAATTTTCAAAATTTAAATTGATTGAGAGGGCTTCTCAAATTTTGTCGCCCCGCTTCTCTCAGCTATAAAGATTAATAGATACAATCGTGATGTCAATTTTTCTCTACTGTACTTCAGGTTTGAAGATCACCATCATCAGGCAAACTCACCATCAATTATTATTATTATTATGGGTGATGATCTATAAGACTGCTGAAGCTTCAGCAAACAACACCATTTGTTTAAAAAGCTGGACTGTCACATTTGATTCATAGCATCAAGTCCAATATATTGTTATGAAAGTTATATTTATATGGATAACGCCTTCTTACATACATACCACAAGAGAAATCGACGTCATCGGAAATTCAACTTTGCTCACGCGGATACGCCAATATTGATTCGACGATCATGAAATTTATAGGAGACCACCTAGAAGCTAAGCCGCATAATCCCTGAATATTTAATTTAATTTCAGAGTTGACACAGTGTAGGGCGTGACACGGAGGCATACAGATCGTATTCGTATCTTTACGAACCACCAATGATCCGCAAGCTCTTTAACGCAAAAACGATAAGAGAAAATGTCGATTTTGGATGACAAAGTTTTTTCGGCTTTACACGAACACTCAGCTTTTCTACCTTCGGCAGTGAAAGAATAGAAGCAAACTTTGCTTGCTGCTGATTCGGCTGAGTTACTAAATGTTGTTGGCACCGAAAAATCCTTCAGTCGTGAAAATCGTAAAATCACTCAATTATATGTGGGCAATCCGAGTGCTAGAAAATAAATTAAAAGCCATGCAAATAATCAACTTACAAAGCATATTGACGTAGGTTAACATTCATAAAAGGTATTACTTTTTGAAAATTAATTACCATTGATTATGTTAATATAGATGAAAATGTTGGTGATGTATTTACAAAGCCAATAGGCACTTCCAGATTTTAGCAATTTCAAAAAACTGAATATTCTGGAGGAAAAAAAATACATACTTGTGAGAATTTTATTACTGGTATGAATATTAAATGCTTCTACCATGTGATTTGAAATTCAATGCTATTTTATATATGCTGAATATGTCTTCGAAATATTTAATATTTATGTATGCGGCGGCACCTTTGTTTGATGATTATTCTTCTCTTCTTGCATGAAATTAAAACGTGGCCTTGTCAGATTTTTATTATAATTGTTCGCGCCGCTTCTCTCAGTTATAATAAATGAATAGATACAATCGTGATATCCATTTTGCTCTACTACAGTTAGATTTTGGGGATCATCATCACCATCATCTATTATTATGGGTGATCTATAAGACTGCTGAAGCTTCAGCAAACAATGCCAATGTTCTTTGTTTAACAGAAAGCTGGACTGTCACATATGATTCATAGCATCACGTCCAATTTTTATGAAAATTATTTATATGACTAACGCTTTCATAAGCAATACAGAGATCCACGAGATCCAGGGAACCATCTAGAAGCTAAACCGCGCTATTTCTGAACATTTCATCAAAATGGGACTAAAAGTTGATGTATTGTAGGACGTGACAAGGAAGTACCGCTGACAGACACGGCCCAAAATTTCGATTACGGAGAAAAAACATTTTTTTCGGCTTCTCCCACGAACACAAAGCTCCCCTACTTTCGGTAGTGAAAAAAGCAAAAGCAGACAACGGTAGTTTCGCAAGCATACTACGATTTTGCGTGCTGGTGATTCGAGTGAGTTACTAGATGTTGATCAAAAAGTAAAATCCTCCAATCGTAAGAATCGTAAAATCTCTAAACTGGAAGTGGTTAATCAGGGAGCTATGAAATTAATTAAAGGCTATGCCAGTATGCTATGCCGGTAATTAATTTTCAAAACAAGTTAACATTTCAAAAAAGCTATTTTTATTCGTAATTAATTTAACATTGATATGGAAATAGATGAAAATGTTGTTGATGTACTCGTATTTACAAGGCGATGCGTCGTAAACCTTTGAATTATTCTTTTAACATTTTCTACATGCTTGAGTGAATTTTATTACCTTTGCGATTATTATATATGTTGAAACGCTCCTACCAAGCGATTTGAAATTTAGTGTTATTTTATGTATGGTGAATATGTCATAGAAATGTTTAATATTCAAGTATGCAGCGATAGCTTTGTTTGAAGATTATTCTTTAGCCTAAAACATTTGATTCATAGGCTTTGCTTTAAGCATCAAGTTCAATATATTGTTTTACGAAAGTTATTTATATGACTAACGCTTTTTTAATCCACGTGAGAAATCGATGGTTTGCGCATTGGCACACGCCAATATTGATTCGACTACCATGAAGTTTTCACAATTTTCGTCCGATTTTCGTGATTCTTTTCTGTTCAACTTTGAATTTGGTCTAGTTATGGAAAATGTGACAGGAGTTTCAAATTTCATGATGGAAGGGGGTGAATGCAAGGGGGTAATACTTATCAATCATGATGTTTTAACTATTCTCGTCCGATTTTCGTGATTCTGATTTTGTTCAACATTGTATTTGGTCTAGTTTTGGAATGCGTAACAGGAGTTTCATATTTCACGATGGAAGGGGGTGAATGGAGGGGTAAAACTGATAAATCATGATGTTTTAACAATTGCCGTCCGATTTTCGTGATTCTTTTTTTGTTCAACTACAATTTTGGTCTAGTTATGGAAAATGTAACAGGAGTTTCGAATTTCACGATGAATGGAGGGGGTAATAATGATAAATCATGATGTTTTAACTATTCTCGTCCGATTTTCATTATTCTTTCATGATCAACTTTGAATTTGGTCTAGTGCGCGCAGACTACTATTTATGTGATGACAATGAAGTTATTGGGGATAGGGGTTATTACTCTACCAAACGCGATATAATTTATAGAGAATTTTCCCAGAACAAATACCCAATTACCTACCAAGTTTCAACAAAATCGGACCAACAGATGATCAGAAAACGACGTTATGAGAAATTCACGTTTTCGTAAACGCACTGTTGATTCCCTGGAATCCCTGAAAAATTCATTGGAATCGGATTGAAACTTGGTACAGATTTGGGCTTGACAAGAATTTACCACAGACATTCAGACAGACACCGAACCAAAATTGATTAGCTAGCTCTGAAACGCAAAAAGGAAGTGGAAATTTTGATTTTGGAGGATACACATTTTTTTGACTTCAATCAGGAACACATAGCTTTTCTATCTTCGGTAGTGAGGAAGCACAAATCAAAATGGAGACGTATCGTTAGTCAGGTCCAGACCCTCCATGTGTTGTACTGTCGAGGAGTAGTAGTTGCAGTGATATTACTTCACGTTCATCAATTCTTAACGCTGCTAGGTTAGGAATGTCATCTGTAACTTTGAGATGATCTTCACACTTCACATTGTTCTTCAATGATGGGGAGGGAGATCCTCAATACCGGATCAGGAAAAATCGCACAGGGTCACGCACCATTTGATTCTTCCAAGTGTTTCGGAAGACATCCTAAATCTCTAATTAAACTCAAAAATACCCACGAAATGTGCGTTTATTCGAAATCCGAAAAAATCTTTGGCGTCTTCTACGCTGAATGCTTCTTTCTTGTCTGTATTCTTCAGCAGAAGATGATTCCCACGTATTAAACACCGAAAAATTGTCAACTCACAATGCTGGAAAATAACAAGTTTACAGGTGAACGAACGTAGGTTAAAAATCGGCCATTTTTTACTGTAAAACAGTGACTTGTTGAAAATGATGGGGAAACACTTGTAACTTGTCCAAATTCGCCTGTATACCTGTTAATTTTCACAGTGTACTACAAGTCTACACTTGTACCTTTATGGAACGCTTGCACACTCATTTTTTACAACTTGTACATAAAATCGGCTTGTAACTTGTCACTTTATGAAATAGGCCCCAGCTCTTCTATACGTTTGTAAAGCTAGCATTGAGAGAGTTATGCGAGCTGTAAAGATCTCTGTACTTAGAATCAGTTGTTAGCATTGCCCGGGTATAAAATTGGGTGATTACAATCTGCAATCACTCCTCATGCATCACGTTGATTGCAGTACGCGGGTAAAATTATTCGTCATTATCATATCTCCCCCGCTTCCCATCCCCTGATAGCGATTATCTATTGGATAACGGATTATCCGAGTCGCATAGCCCGCAATCGTCTGAGATAATCTCTCCCAACTATGACCCAGTTTAGGCGGTAATTGCCGCTAATTATCTTAACCCCCTAAATCCTCCAGTGGGTCGTGATCAAACTTTCACTCGTTATGAGCGCACAAGTGCACCATCAGCTAAACTACCTCCCCTTGTCACAATATCAACTAACGAATAGCAACGTTTGTCTAATTTCCAATTATATAACTAGCCTCGCAATTGAGTGTGTAAATTACAGGATGTAATAGAGTAAGTTAAGCTATAAGCAAGTTTAGGTATATGCCATTATGAAAGTAACATGTGATTTTAGACGAATACCAACATGTGTGTACCAATCCCTCTACAATTCCTTTTTTTCGCATAAGATTCTCATTCAGTTTTGAAATATTTCTTTGTAGGCAACCAAGAAAATTGAATCGTTGGCTAGTTTTCGTTCCACAGTCGATTCGTTGGAGAACCATTTGAAAAACTTAAGCTCGTGCATCATACTATATGAGCGAATTTTTTGAATTCATTGGATTTGTGATTTCATAGAAATTAGATTACGTTTATAAATTTTACCCAACTTTTCGTAGACACGGGTATTACAGTATTACAGTCGTCGGCACGGCGGCACTTGGGGGTGGAAATGCATTTTATTTGCGACTTATGCTGAGGCCCTGCGACAAAACCTGGATCAAGCCCACAGTATGGCACGACAAGCATTAGGGAAATTTTGATGTGCGCGCAGAGGAACCTCGATTCGAGAAGGGAGACAAGGTTTGGCTGTACAACCCAGGAAGAAAGAAGGGCTCCTGGCTCCAAACAAAGGCCATGGGTTGGACCTTGTGTCATATGTAAGCCATATATATTTATTCATTATATTTATGGACAGCATTTTGTGCTCACTACTCCTCCGAAACCGCTGGTCCGATTTGGACAAAAGTTTGATATGTTGTATTACCATGTCGGAACTAGCACATGGATAATTACAGTATATATGTACTAAGCCGTCCAGAGATTTTCTTCGAAACTACTGGACCAAAGTTTATAAAATTCGGGTTATAATCATCTGTGCATTACCAAGTCAATCGCTAAATTTCATTAATGACCGCTAACAAGTAGCGAATGTCTTAGTAAATACTGAACATGGTTAGTAACACTTGCCTTATAAATTCCGACGATTGTATCAGCTGATAATGATCCCAATCGAATTCTTTCTTTACGAAATGGCGTTTGTTATAACTATTGTCTTCTAGAGATGGACTAATGAAGTGTATGCAGGTAGATTATTTTATCTCATTAATTTTCAGTTTGTCGTCACCTTTGTTAGAAACTTAGAAAACAGGGACTCGAAAAGTCCCTCGATAAAACGAGAGCACATGAATCTCGACAACACGAATAACTATAATTGACATTCATTAAACTTGGTATTGATAACTTCTCACCTGATTTTGTGTTCAGGTGCATACCTCTCCCAAACTAAATCAATAATTTCGTAATTTTAATATTTAAAAATATTTGAATTAATCTTAAAAAATACCGGACTGCAACATAATGATAAACACAATGATAAACTACGGATTTTATATTCTGTTATAAATATGATGTTGGAATCCTTAGTTTTTTTTTGCTAAAGAACGGATTTTTATCTTAATCCAAGGAGAGTTATAGTTCGGAATTACACATATAAGCTATTATTGCCTAGTTGTATTATGCATTTTATTGTACCATTATCATCTAATTAATTATGATTGTTATAAAATCGTTGAAAACTGAGAATATTTATAAAAATAAAAGGGTTTGTTTTTCATGGCAGAATATTGTGGTGAAGGTGTTTTTGTACATAAAATTGATTGATTTGATTTGTGCAAAAATTAAAATTAAACAGAAATATAATCGACATCTCAAAAAGCTGCTCATACGATCATGCTGCATGATTTGTTAAGAAGAATTATCAGATCAGTATATTTTCATATGCTTCTCGCATGTTCTACTAGTCAAATTTCATGATTTTGCGATATACCTAGTGCCAATAGGTAAAGAACTTTAAACTAAGGGAATAGAGTGTCGGGAGAGAGGATGGAGGGATAAAAATATGATGAGAGCATTTCATTTGAACCAGAAACTGTTGAAATCCAAAGGATTTTCCACTCCTCGCAAAGAACTCGGCACATCGGCTTAGTCAGACTTTCGATAGCTTTGTGGCTTTCGTTTCTATTTGCCGGAGATAAAAATTGCGAGCTGGAAGGTTCTCGTGAAAGGTTATTTGACTTTACCAACTGAATGCCGTGGGAAGCGGCAGATTTTTTTCCGAACGCGTCAGCTCCCGACGTTATCGCATTCCATTAACACAGATAGATGCCAACACATGAACACGTTCCGCCGAACGCAGGACAGCTTTCCGTTATCAAATCGATGTTGGATACTCCGATTGATTTGTCATTCTGGCAAGCAATCAATCGATAAATTAAAAGATCAAAAGGAAACTATCTGTCGGGTGACATTCCCTCAGAAAAAATATTTATCTCCAATGAGGATTACTTCCCCTCTCAAAATTTGTTCGTTTTTATTTGATTTTTTTATTCGCCATCTTCTGCATAGGTACACATGTATGTTACAAAGTAAATAAATATTACAATGTATCTTAAATAATTAAATTACAATGTGTGTGTATAAGTTGTGCAAAGAATACCCTGCATTTTATGTAGGTGTGTTAGGTAGGGGCCGCGATCTCCTTCTATACTTGCACTTTATCCCACACCTTCCTAACAATATTATTTACACTTAGAATAATTCTTGTAAATAATAACGCTTTTCTTGTTGAATTCTTAAACTGAACTGAGTGTATTTTTATCATAATTATAAACGAGACGTTCTCGAACAATCAAGTCGAGTCATGAGACTCTAGACCCTGACTTGCTCTTTAGTTCGACTACCCACCATGTGGCATTCCGAGCGCTCTAGTCGCCGTGTTATCGTTGTTATCTTCCGCCAGGCACTTCCAGGAATTCGGAAAAATTAAAAAATAACTGACTGGAATTGTTCAGGTTTTTGTTCGTTTTTTTGAATAAATGTCCTATAAAATTCTACAGACCAGTCTTTTTCCTTTTTAGCCAATTTTCAAACAAATAAAGGTACAAACTTCATCGCAAATGAAGCCACATATTCAAAAATAAATTCAAAATTCCTCCGCTAGCACGGAAAAACATTGAAGTCTATATACATGTTTTTTTGGCTATGTTCCCACGTTCATTACTAGTGAACCATTATTTGGATCGGTTGTTATTGGAAAAACATTATACATTTAACGCAAGTAGTCGAAGTTATTGATTGGTTGTTCCGTTTAAAACATGTGACGGCAATTTTCGCAAGACCCCCGCCCAAAAAAAAAAAAAAAAAAAAAAATGCATGCTAAAAGAGCATTTGTAAAACGAAATTAACGAAATGTCTTGGCTGCTTGGGCTATAAAGTAAAATTAGACTCTTCAATATAAAGAAAATGAGCAACAAAACCGTTTCAAGTCACCCGCGAAAATCCACTTTTACGAAACAATTTTTTTAAATCGCTCGACCATGATAACGTCAATTTGGGACTGGAAACAGTGAGTCAACTAGTCAGAGAACACATAGTAAAAACTCAAGTTTTCAACGCAACCCTTATCTAAAAAAAGTGAAAAATGACTTGCCAGATCGAATCTTTTACTGCCAACGCCTTCCACAATCACCACAACACAGTACGGAGTGATAACGAACAGGAAAATCGTCACCCAGGGCTACCAACAAACAAATGCGAAAAAATCCCCAAAATGTTCCAAGCCTAAAATTGCTCCTACTGCAGTTCCTGAAGCATCAACTACAAGTTTGAAAGGCATATCAGGATCAAAATCCGTGAGCACCGGGACATCAGGTAATGTTTTATTCTACTGAACTACTCTAGAGTCTTCCTTGTCCAAGCTCACTTTTGATCCTTCTTAAGCAATGAGTATAGAGGTTGAAGGATTTTTGCAGCATTCTTAACAAATTTGAGGTAGAATGTTACCATGCCAAGAAATGAACGGATTAAACCAAGGAATGTACGCAATTCTTTCCTTATGATCAAAACTTAGGTACAGACAGAAGTTTTATAGTAAGTCTGATAAACGCGAGGGGAAGCCAGTAGGTAACTACATAGGAGGAAGACCTGCCGGCGGTGGTCGCTCGAACGTGACGGACGAAACCCCCTCCCATGACGGACCAACGTCCGACGCCACACGCACCTGTTGCACGGACGCACCTTTCGTAGAATTCCCATGCAAATCGTCTCCCTCAAGTATTTCTATCTGACGAATCACCAGTTTTTTTCTTTTTTTTTTCAACCTAATGTTGCCCATTTAACTGAAATAGTTATTTATTTATAAGGGAAGAGCCCAATAACATTCAGTACAGTACACAATTATCTGAAATAATACATGAGGTAAAATCAAATAAAAGACAGTAAAATGAAGAAAACGATGTAAAAATAGTACACATTTTGATAGAAAAGCTGCTGAGAGATCTAATGCTTGCATTCAAGTCCGCAACACATGTTTGTTTTTCATATGTGTTGTGGTGACTTGAATATTATTACTAGGCAGATCTCACCCGTGCATTGCACGGCGGGGCGTACAGATAAATTAAATGGGCCATAAGAGAAACCGCCCACCCGTGGGTACTAATTGAATTCGCCACATACCAAATCTCAGAATCGTGGGATCATTAAGGAAAAAACTGGATTCTAGAGCCACTCAGCTGATCTGGGATCGGTCAGTTGTGTTCAGAAGTCCCTCAAGGGGCTACATACCAAATCTCAGAATCGTGGGATCATTAGGGAAAAAACTGGACTCTAGAGCCACTCAGCTGATCTGAGATCGGTCAGTTGCGTTCAGAATCCCTCAAGGGGCTACATACCAAATCTCAGAATCGTGGGATCATTAGGGAAAAAACTGGATTCTAGAGCCACTCAGCTGATCTGGGATTGGTCAGTTGTGTTCAGAAGTCCCTCAAGGGCTACATACCAAATCTCAGAATCGTGGGATCATTAGGGAGAAAACTGGATTCTAGAGCCACTCAGCTGATCTGGGATCGGTCAGTTGTGTTCAGAAGTCCCTCAACCACATACCAAAATCTCAGAATCGTGGGATTATTAGGGAAAAAACTGGATTCTAGAGCCACTCAGCTGATCTGGGATCGGTCACTTGTGTTCGGAAGTCCCTCAAGGGCCCACATACCAAATCTCAGAATCGTGGGATCATTAGGGAAATACCAAATCTCAGAATCGTGGGATATTAGGGAAAAACTGGATTCTAGAGCCACTCAGCTGATCTGGGATCGGTTAGTTGTGTTCAGAAGTCCCTCACGGAGGCTACATAAAACTTGGGACAATACTTAGGCTTGAGTTATGGTTTATTAAATCGAGGCTTTCGAACGAATGGTCAACGTCATTTCGGATGGTCCGATTATCGTTGTATAAGGATTTTCGTGCCGTTTATTATACGGAGACTGAAAATGTAAAAATAGTACACAATTTGATAAAATTACAATCAACAATAATTAAACTGTGAGGTGGCTGTTGAGAGATCTACAGTCAGCATTCAACTCCCCACATGTTTGTTTACCATATGATTGTGGTGACTTGAATATTATTACCTTGCTTGGTATGCCAACAGTTGATAGTGATTATATAGACATTCAAATTATTGTTTCCGTGATGACTGTTCGATTTACTACTAATATGGCTCGTTTTCCTTTTGTAATAGTCCTCACGTTTGTTTCAAAGTTTAAAGTTATTTGATGTGCGTGCCTCCTTGAACTACGTGTAGAAAAGACATTTTAATGATTAGAGTTTAATAATAAAAAGGTTTTTAATTTTTCGTTCGTTCGAGAAAAACAAAAAGAGGATTTTTTCTGTCATAGAAAATAGTTAGTAATAAGTACGAAAACACCATCTAGTTATAAAATACTATATATCCTCAAAAAATTCTGATACCCCTGGTGGGGCACATAAGTACGCACACAGTAAGAAACTGGAACTGGCGAAGAGTAGAAAATGGAAGGCCTTATGAGAAGAAGGGACATTCTACGATCGATGGTGGTGGAAGCAATAAGAAACGTGGAAGAGCCAATAGAACGAGGCGATGGACCAACCGTTGATCGAAATTTCGGAGTATTGACAGGGGAAGCAGAAAGAATGACTGAACTTGACAATGAAATCCAAACAGAGGCGATAAGTAATTTCAATGTCCTTGGGGGTGAGTTGAAGAAATCAAAATCGGGATTCAGATATAATAAGAGGTTGGCATTACGAAGGATTTTATGTAGCGTTTGGTTTCTTGGATAATTTGTTGAGGAAAAGCGGATGAAATCTTCATTACTATATTGAGGTGGCGATGTGCGGAACCAAAAGATTTAATTTTGAGAGAAGTGGTGGGCAGTCGATGTTGCTGTTTAATAGTTTATGGAGAAACTTCAGGCCTGCCGAGCTTCTTCTGTTCTCCAGAGTTGCTAGGCGACACCTCTCTCGCAAAAAGTGTAATCCACATCGGCCCATAGAATATCGAGTTGAAGGCTACGTACTGTGAGAACTTATTCTGGACTCGCTCTAGCCAGTAAATATGCACCGGAGATCAAATTGTGCTTGCATATTCCAGAATAGGTAGATACAGAGCTTTATACAGGGTGACTATAGCTGCGATGTCCGTCACCTCTCTGGTATTCATATTCAGGAAACCCGGAGAGCGCATAGCTTTGTTCGATAGTTCCCCAATATGCCCGGAGAAGTTTAGTTGTGCATCGCACAGCACTCCCAAACCAGCGATATCCTCTGACCTCAGCAGGGGCGCGCCTCCAAGTAAATATTCGAATAAGAGCGGCTGGGTCTTACGGTGGAGGGTTACTATGGAGCATTTTGCTTCATTTAGAAATAGGTGATTTAAGAAACACCATTCTTCTGGTCGGCCTAAGGATCGATGTAGTGACTCGCAATCTAGGGAGAACTTTACGTGGGAGGAGATCTTAACATTGTCAGCGCATTGAATGCAACGTACAGTTGGCTCGAACTCTCTCACGACACTGTTGATCATCAGAAAAAAGCACAATGGCCCCAAGTGGCTCCCTTGTGGTAGTATTCCGGAAGAAGCTTGGAACGGAGAAGACATGGCTCCCTTCACTCGGACGATTAGCTGACAATCACGCAGATGACCACCCAAGGAGCTCAGTAATGCCAAGAAATGGTTATGAGACAATTTGTCTAACAATATGAACATTGTACGCTATAGCTGACACAACTCCAAATTTCCACTCCTGGGTCTATCAATATTTTCGGTACAAGGAATGGGGTGACTTATCTGTTAAGTATGGGATCGATTCGGTGAATCTTTTGGGGGCAGCATGCATGAGTGGGAGTCATTGGCGGGGGAACCTAAGAGTGGCTATAGAAAAAAGTGAGGATGAAATTGTTCGGATATTAGGGAAGGAATCGAATCACTACAAGTTGATGCTTGAGTTGTGCTGTGGGAGATCGGAACTGAATTCGAAACAACCCACGTGTGTATCGACTGATTGCAAGGGTTCGATGTAAACAAATAGGTTTGAACTGTAGGCTGCGCAAAAGTGGGAAGGCAACTGTAACGTTGAAACGTAGGTTAGTACCTTGTAGTACACAACACAGAGGTCAACCCGCACATCCTTACCAATCTCATCAAAATCAATCCATCAGTCTCAGAGGGTTAAATAATATTAGTTTGGCTCATGCCCAATAGTTATTACTCAACCAATCGCGAAATAATTCACACGGCATCTTCCTGGAACATATACTCAACAACAACCCGAGTTTGAATGAAATCGGACTTTCAGATCATGATAAATCGTCGTTATTGGACAATCTAGAAGCTTCTAGACGATCCCTTTTAACTGTCATGGCCGTTAGATCAGACCTAGTATTCTGTGCGCATGCGAAAACGTAAAGTTCTTATAACGTCGATTTTTCATCATTTAGGGATCGAAATTCGTATAAACTCGAACGGTATATGTTCCGGGAAGGTACCCTATGAATTATATCGCGATTGGGCGATTTCTAAATGGAATCCAACATTCTCCAAATGGATTCCAACGTTTACAAATAGAATTCTACATCATATGAAATTTTAAAAAAATCGAAAAAAGAACCTCATAATGAATTTTTTGATAAATTATCCTTTTTTGGTATATTATTGATCATTTGACACCGCTGGTTACAGCTCTGAATGCTTAACTTATATGTTTTGGCATTTGAACATTGAATTCAGCTTATAATGCTTTATAATAAATATTAAGTTGTGACAAAATGGTTTTATCGTGACTACAGATCGATTATTCGTCACTAAGTTTGCTTCATTTTCTCGTGTTTCAGGTGAGCATCACAACGCAAAAATGCAAGTTTCTCTTCATTCATTGGGTGAAATGGTTGGTAAGTAATGTAAGGTACCACTCTAGACTGATATCTAGACTTTTAGAATACGAGCTGCAGGAGACTTTGACTTAATAGGGATTACATTTAAAATCCATCATTTCTGTTAAAGAAAACTTGAATTGAATAATCGACAAACTAGGGATACTTTACCGAACTACTACTAAAAAAGGCTTCGTAATTAGATTTTCATATGCAAAAAATAACGGTATATGTTCCGGGATCTGAATTATCCGGGACCCTATGAATTATATCGCGATTGGTTAATAACTTGCGCAAAAATAATATTGGTTAACCCTCCGAGACTGATGGACCTACTTGGCAGACGTTTTTAGTTGGTAGGTTTCATTTCAATGAATACAATAAGACCTCTCAGATCGCTGTATGTTCATCCTTTCGCTCTATAGGGTCCTAAGACGGGGAACCGGAACGTTTACAAGAGTGTGAATGAGAGTTGCTGAGTTGAAAATTGCTACTACGATCGTAGGTCAGCTGATTTGAAGAAAAAACTGAAATGAATGAAAACGTTTTCCATTTCTACGAAATGAAGACTTTCATTCAATACTGGATCGATTCCGACGTTTGTGATACCATCAGTAACACACAGTAACAACATAGAGTAGGAAAGAAATACCTAGCTATGATCATTGGTGAAAGGGAGCTTTAATCCCATTGGCCAAGAGAAAAGGTAGGGAAATACGACCAATCATTGAGAGGAATCCTCATTCAAACATTTATCAGACCTATCACTATTGTTAATTATTTCGAACTGTTCAAAAACATTCAAAATTCTTCCGTTATAGCAAAAATCAAGAAATCCTAAAAACTATAGTTGGATTCCTTAATGCTTCGAATCCGTGAGATTGTCCCCTTATTGCTCCTGCGATCGTCTTCATGCTTGTTTACCCATTCCAATAATTCCGTACCAGTTTGACCACAATACCTGTGGCCACAGTTATCAATTTATGAACACCATTTTATCCCCTGAATGAACTTCTACATGAACGGACCCAAGTGTTGCATCAATACTGTTTATATTTTATTCGTCAAACCCATTACGTAACCTCTAGATGGTACAAATTTATCGGTTTTATCAGCGATCATCCCAAAATAATGTATACATGCATACATAACTGTTATATTTAACGCTGATATATAGCATTTCTGAGTCAAATTCAAGGTTTTCCTAATCAATTTTAAGATTTTCCGATACAAATTCAAGGTTTTCCAATTTTGTTTTGTTTTTTACCTAAAGGATTCTGTCTACCAACAACAAATCAGAACAAACAAGTTGATATGCGGAATGAGAAGACGTAAATGAATTCATTAGTAATGAACTAGTAATTTAAATAATTCAATGCAAGATATTGCCAGCTGAGGCATCTGAATGTTAGGAACAGGGAGTGGGAGTGGAATAGGTCTGTTCTCAAGTGTTTCTTCCATCTGTTCGGATTTTTGATAGCCAATCGTTGGGCTGGTAGGAACTTTTCCGATATATTTTATCAACAGATCAGATTTTAAAAAAACCTTTACTGTGAATTGGGAAACCTTATTTGAAACGGAAAATCTTGAATTTGATTGAGATAACCGTGATGACTCGGAAATGCCATTCTTACAATGGGAATCTCTTTTCAAGAAATCGAGCTAATTAAAACTCATCTGAGCACTCCTCCACCGTATGTGTTTCATATTTATGTAGGTCTGCATCATTCCAGACTGCATTTCTTATCCAAATGAAGAATGATATCGGAAAAGATGAGTTGTAGTTCTGCACATTTTAACGGACTTCAGTCAAAAAGGACCGACATCTGTTTCACTTGTATTCATTAGGACATTTTTTTCCCACAGACCATTGCTCATTTTTCAACGTACATTCTCAAAAAGCATTAAAAGAATCCTTGAACTGCTTGACGAATTTAGCGTTTTAAGTAGAACATTACTTGAAAAATCGGAAAATAGTTATATATCATAAATTAATAGTTACGTTGGGACCCCATATTCTCAACGGAAATGCTTGACTGGTTGTATAGTAAAGTTTTTAAAAAAATTTGCAGCTAAAATGTAGTCCATTCATTAATTTTTTCCTTAAGCACTAGCTATTTAAAAGCAGTAGTTCAAAAGGACAGTCATAGATATACAAATATATACCAAACTTCAGGATTCGCTTCAGAATGCCTCGAAAGGATTTCAAGGAAGACAAAAGAAAATTTCGATTTTAAAATTTCGGGGCCCTTGCAATAGCTTCATTGCAACTTACGAAAATTCTTGACTGGTTGTATTGTAAAGTTTCAAAAAAATTTGCAGGTGAATTGTGCTTTATTCATCAATTTGTTCCTTAAACACTGGTCATTTACGAGCAGTTGTAAAGGTCAGGCAGGATCGCGTTTCTGGCTCAACGGCCGGAAACCCAGGGAAGCATCCAAAATCACGTTTTAGCGTATCGGAGATACGATCAGTTTGGATTTACGAGCTCCGGGAAGGGTCGTATGTTATCATAATCTGCCGATCCGATCGGGAAGGGGAATTCTCTCGGCCTTTCCCCAGTTGCAGCGACCTAGTAGAAAACATCGATTGGTGCCACCGGGTGCTTTGTGGCGGGTTATTGCCAAGTGATGATTCACTTTTACCACATCCCGCCCGCCGCTCAATCTCTCCGAGAACGCAATATTATCCTCCAACCCTCCGTTTTCATCAAAACAACCCTCTTCGGAAACTAACCATCCAGAAGGCATGTTCCGTTTCCATCCGGCAGGTATATTTATACTTTCTAAACCTACTCTCTGCACACGCCATTGGATTCTACTCATTTATTTCCCGTATTATGCATTTCAAAATAAAGAATAGTCCGTAGGACAGCTCACTGCAGAGATCTGTTCATGAATTTGGGACTATTGACTCTTCCTGCGCTTTACACCCAGACAATTTTAATCAGAGTCAAGAACAACTTGGAAGATTTCCCCCGCCTGGGGGACAATCACCAATGAACAATGAACCGGGATCTGCTTTCTACTCAAAGTCGTCGGCTGGCTCTAGTTCAGAAATATAATCCAGATGTATAATGATCTGCAGGCTGCTCTGAAGTCGATGAGCCCTGCCGTATTTCAGAGAGAAATAAAGGATAGGCTGATTGCCTTGGCACCGTACAGCACAAATGAAGTTTCTTGTGGGAGCTGGTGTTCTCCAGTGAAGTGTTGAGAGATATTGACAATTTATTACTTGTTTTCATGCAATTTTTGCTTGTTTTTTTCTCCTGTTGACGTTAAATAGTATGGTGACAATAAAGTAATTCTATTCTATGTATGTAATTCATTATGTAATTGGGCTTGTCCCGTATTACATAAATAAATGTAACTAGATCTTCAACACTTCCATTGATGTGCAATTGAGACCTAATCATTGCCATTTTTTAAGGCATAGTGAATCCTTCGAATGCAATATTTTCAGAACTATGATTTTGCAGTTTGGACAGTTGGTGTGGGATCGATGGTATATTTTTATCTACGAACCCCCTCTATCAAAACAACCCCTTTAAATAACTAACCATACAAAAGGTAGGTTCCGTTTACATCGGGTAGGTATATTTACTCTTTCTGAACCTTCTCTCTGCGCGCCTTACGTGATTCGACCCGTTCACGGCATTTCAACAACGATGAAGATAAATTTCACTCACAGACAATACTAGGGCAGATAGAGATTGGGGAATAGAATCGCGTGATTATCATTCCAACCACGGCGTGGCAGTAACTAGTTGGTTATAATTCAGTAAAATCGATATCTAGTCGTCCGGGCATTGCCCTCGGCTTACCTTTACGTGGACTACACTATTCGCTTCCGAGTCTATTTCTATGTAAAATATCGCAAGTTGACGATGTTTGATGAATGTATATGGCGATCAGTGCTGCCAATGCCGGGGATATATCCCCACGTTGGGGATTTTTAAGGGCTCTCAGAGCCTTAGGAGGATGAAGCGTGGGAGGGGATTTCTGGGGATTTTTGACCAGCACTGACAATCCTTGATTTCTATCATTTTTTACTGCCTTACATATGAATCAAAGGTGAATTTCCCCATAAATAAAAATGAAAAATGATACCTCCACTAGCTCGTTCTCAGAACAACTTCAAATGGCACGAACGGACAGTGTCAGGCACGAACGACAGTTTGCCAAACCAATTCAGAAGAGAGTTAGTGAAGATGCAGGAAAGGGAAGGAGTTTGAACCCCAAGACAAATGATATTTTTCCGAAATTTCGGAGGAAAAATAGATGCATCTTTCTACATCATGTACAGTGGGTCTACTTGTATTTTTTCCTATTTTACTCACTAGTCATACTTGTTGGTTTACATTTTTTTGTGATCCATGTTATGCTGATGTTAACCTATTCAAATTTATTATTCGTGTGAGAGTTACCCATCATGTTTTTCTTTTATTGACAACATGATCACCATAAGTACCTACCTACCTACTGCTGGTAACGGAGTTTCACCTGTTTTTGTAATAATCAGCTCTTTAATTTCTTTCACATTGTTTTCCTTGTTATATGACCTTTTATTACCTACTTAATAATTCAATTTCTGATCAATATTGTGTCCGAAATCGCTTTTAACGGCACCTTAAATTTAGGAGATTTTCTGGTTCTTCCTGGGGATTTTGGGATTTTCATGAATTCGGGGGGCTTTTTTTGCTGAAACGGGTTGGCAGCACTGGTGACGATAGCATATTTCAATAATATTGTTTCAAATGTATTTCGGTAAGAACGTCCCCCCTCAAGATTTAATTCTGCTAGGTAAATTATGAACTTGCTGATGAAAACAACAATGGGTAAGGTGATTAAGAAATCAAAACACCAAAAAGAAACGAGTTGCAAGTTGATTGCAAGGTGATAAAATTAAACATTCAAATAAGAGCAATGACTTGATTATGAAATCTTCAAATAGCTGGAAAGCTTCAAATCAACTGATTATGTTTTCCCAAATAACTAACGTCTTTGATGCATAGGCACATACATTAAAAATTTGAAAAAAATTACATATTCAAAATTGAAAAAAATTACCTATATATTCAAAATTGTATGCATCAAATTGAGCTAAACATGAATTCACATGTCCTTACAAAGTGCTACAATATCGATAAAACCTGCAAGAATTAAAAAAACGTCTGCCAAGTTGGGTGGGCAGTAAAGCTTCCTCACATGTTACTGAGTCGAAATTAGTGATAAGTCGGCGTTTTAAGAACATCATGTTTTCGAATGCACACAGACTACTATTAATCCAACGGCAATGAAATTACTTCACCAATCGCGATGTAATCCATAGTGCATTTTCTTGGAACATATACTCATCTACTACCCAAATTTGAACGAAATCGGACTACCAGCTGATAAGAAATTGACTTTATAATATATTAGGGTTTGCGCATGCGCACAGACTACTATTTATGTGATGGCAATGAAAGTTATAGGGGACCATCTACAAGCTATCCCGCACAAACCCTAACAATTTCATCAAAATCGTTCCATCAGACTCAGAGTTATGCCAGTGTCGATCGATATTAGTTTCGCGCATGCGTAAGTTATTACTCCACCAATCACGATGTAATTTTTAACACAGAATGTGTTTTAGCCATGGACTAACTAGCCGAAAATGGAACGCGGGATGGGAACGAAATGTGTGACGGATGATTTTCACGTACAACCGAGCCGTTGGTAGGGAAATGGAATTTCCGCCATTTTAATCGCACAGAAATCGTTCACCATTCGTTGGAAAGCTCTTGATTTATCACGAATTTATTTCGTTTTTTTTTTCGTAGTTTCATACTATAACTATATAAATTGATGTTATAAATGAATAGTAAACAATGACGCTTGTTTGGTTGTCACTTGGTTGCGCGACAACGCAATTTTCGTAGTTTCATACTATAACTATATAAATTGATGTTATAAATGAATAGTAAACAATGACGCTTGTTTGGTTGTCACTTGGTTGCGCGACAACGCAAACACATTCTGTGTTTCAATAATTTCGTCCGAAGTATGTAAATAGAGGTAACCGGGGGTCCAGGGGGCTTGCCCCCTGGCGAGGCGCGGAGCGCCGAGTTTTTTTTTTTAGAACATCTACACAATTACTTACCGAATTTGAATGAAATCGTACCAACAGATGATTACAAATCGGCGTCATGAGAAATTCACGTTAGCGCATGCGCACAAACTACTGTTGATTTTACGGTATTGGAAATAATAGGGGACTGTCTATCGACTAACTCGCACAATCCCTGAAAATTTCATCGGAATCGGGCTGAAACTTAGTATAGTTTTTTGCGTGACAAGGATTTACCACAGACAGACATACAGACACGGAACCAAAATTGATCAGCTAGCTGTGAAACGCAGCAGAAATTTTGATTTTGGTGGGCAATTTTTTCGACTTCAATCACGAACAAAAAGGTTCCCTACCTTCGGTAGTGAGGAAGCAAAATATATTTAAAATAATTCAAAAATTGTCTTTAAATGTGATATTTGACATTTCTTAGCACAAAAAGTTCTCAGATTTCAAATAATTCGACATAATTAAAAAAAAAAAAAAAAAAAAAAAAAAAAAAAGAGTAAGAAAATTTGCTCACTCAGTCCCCCCATTCATGAAGGGCTCTTTTAGATTTTAGCTGTTTTTCCCATTTCGGATGATTATTGTAGTCATTTTAACACAAGAGCATTTTTATCTTTCGCAAAGAGATGAATATTGGGAATATTTGGTCATGAGGTCATTATGCACATTTCCTGAATTTTTTACGTTCAACAGAAGGGGCTAAGCAACGCGTGGGTAATTTAGCTATGACGTCATATCGTTGTATGATATGATATAAAATTAAACATTCAAATACGAGGAATGACGTTTATGGAACCTTCAAACTAGCTGAAAAGCTTCAAAATAGCTGATTACGTTTTCCCGTATAACTATCGTCTGTGATGCATAGGTAGGTGGATGCCTACATTCAAAATTTAAAAAAAAGTGTATATTCAAAATTTTATGCATCGAATTGAGTTAAAAATATACTTATTCCTTGAAATGTGCAATAAAATCGATAAAACTACAAGAATTAAAAAATATACTTAATATAAGGCAAGAATTGCCTTGAAATGTGATATTTGACAATTTTGAGCAAGCAAAGTTCTCAGATTTCAAATAATTCAACATAATTATAATTTAAAGAAAAAGCGAGAATATTCGCTCACACAGTAATGCTGCATGATGGGATCTTTTAGATTTTATCTGTTTTTTGTTGCCATTTTACACATTCTATAAAACCAATAAAAGAAGTTAAAAGAAGAACATATTTTTTTATATTTTTTTTTATTTTGGCAAAAGAAATATAGGTATATCGGGTATATTTCCTCATGAGGTCATAATGCACATTTCCTGAATTTGTTATGTGCAACAGAAGGTGCTTCGCAACGCACGGGTAATTTAGCTATGACGTCATATCGTTGTAAGGTCTGATCTAATATTACACAACAGATCTCGAGTATTACCTCGCGATCGAGTTTAATCTCCTTAAAGAAGGAAGTTTTCTCCTGAGAACTCTCGCGATGAGATGAGGTGAGATGAGATGGGGGACCGCAGGAACCGCAGAGCCTCCAGGGGTTGGGGGGACCCGCATCGTATTACTTTACCATCCGCCGAAAGGGAAAGCGGCAGCGGATCGTGTAATCCGCGCGGATATTGTAATCCTAACCGGCCTATGGGTCCCTCACATCAGACAATCTGCGGCGGTTTCCGAGTAGATCGTGTGAGGCGAAACGGATCCGTTCACACGATCTATGAAATCTCGATATTGGACTTTGATTTGTGTTGGGACGCGTTCCCTCGATGATTGCAGCGCAGATTGGCATTTGCTCGTTGCAAGAACTCATTACATGTTAGTTACAATGCTTACCGTAGAATAGGCTACAACTACTTTCCAAAAATCCTTACAAACACTACTAAAGGTACTTTCCTTCATTATGTTAAGTGACGAAATGCCAAGGATCGCAGTGTGAGGAAAGGGCATGTTGAATATTTGCCAACTTTCTGTACAGATACCTACTATCAACGAATACCTATCACAAAAATATTAATTACGCACTTACCTACCTACCTTTTTGTTACACTAGTTTTCAAGCAATTATGATTCATTTACCTAAAACATTCGACGATTCATTCTTAACCAGGTTTTAAAACCGAGTTACCAGGAATGTAAGAGCGTGGCGTAGGTTTCTACGTTTTTTCACCTGCAATCGAACAAACAGTAACACTTCAGACAGCGCACATTTCTTCACATTTTCTTCACACATTTCTTAACACTTCAGACTTGGCATCTGCTCATTGCAAGAACTCATTACTTATTACATGTTAATTACTTTGCCCACCGTGGGGGGGGGGGGGGGGGGGGGTATAGTTACTTTTTTGTCGTTCAACAGGGTAAACGTGAGTGAGGATCCTCACATCTCACAATCCATGGCGGTTTCCGCGTAGATCGTGTGAGGCAAAACTGATTCGTTCACACGATCTATGAAATCTTGATATTGAACGTTGATTTGTGTTAGGACGCGGTCGCTTGGTGATTGCAGCGCCTCTGCTTATCGCGAGAACTTATACTTGGTGTAGGTTGGTCAGAACATGAGATTCAAGGAGAAAGAAAAAGAAAAAATTGATTGAAAGTGAAGATATAACGACGATAAATGACGACACATTGTAATTACAACTTGAAAAAAGTGGCTTAATTTTCCAGTTTTCAACAGGGATATTAATAATAATATTTATCAATCAATCAATTATCAATAATGATTTGAAAGTTTTGTACAATTTGTAACCAAAATCGTTGTGACTCAATAACGATATGCTATTCATCATCTTATCATAATGTGCCACCATCATTATCATCACATAATATACTTAATTCTACTCTTGTCCTTGTACTTGGCTGCTTGCTTATCGGTAGTGTGTTTAATGAGGCTGTTTCTACTTAAATCTAGAGCTCGTTGTATTATTCAATTGTACAACGTATACTAATAATTAATATTGATAATATTAACGAGGTTCATTCTTCATTATGTTCAGTGACAAAATGCCAGGGATCGTATATGAGGAATGGGCATGTTGAATATTTCCCAACTTTCTGGAGAGATACCTACTGTCAACGAATACTTATCACAAAAATATTAGGTACGCAACTATCTACCTAGTTAGTTGTTGCACTAGTTTTCAAACAATTATGATACATTTAAAATACTCGACGATTTATTTTTAAAACAGGATTTAGAACCTAGTTACTAGGAATCTAAGAGTGTGGGGTAGGTTTCTTCGTTTTTTCATGTGGATTCGAACAGTAACACTTCACACAGCGCGGATTGGCATCTGCTCGTTGCAAGAACTCACTACTCATTACATTTTCGTTACAAATGCTCACCGTAGCTAAAGCTGCTTTCCAAATAGCCTCACAAACAAAAGTAAAGGTACTTTCCTTACTAATGAACGAGGCAAAAATTACATTCAAAACAACTTGCAAGAAGGTAAAGAGTTCATTTTCGTTCGGGTTAGTAGGGTAAACGTGAGTGTGGTTCCTCACATCACACAATCTATGGCGGTTTCCGCATAGATCGTGTGACGCGAAACGGATCCGTTCACACGACCTATGAAATCTCGGTAATGGACGTTGATTTGTGTTGGGTCGCAGTCGCTTGGCGATTGCAGCAAGGGTAGGCATATGCTTATTGCGAGAACTCATACTTGATGTAGGTTGGTCAGAACATGAGATTCAGGAAAAAACAAAAACACATTGATTGAAAGTGAAGACATAGCGACGATCAATGAAGACACATTTTAAATACAACTAGAAACAAGTAGCTTGATTCCCCATTTTGTAACACTGGTATTAACATTATTTATTATATTGGAATCTGAACATTGTTTTAGATTTTTGCATCCCTCAACGCACACAATTTTGAGAAGCTATATAAATCGAGTTAAATGAAACGATAGTTATTCTAATAATCATGTACTAACTACTCTTTTTCCTGGAAAAAAAAAAAAAAAAAAACTGGCTTTTTTGACTAATTAAACATAGGATTTGAGAAGTTCATTCCTGTTACCCATTCTCATAGATATAAGAGCTATAGCCGTATGTTTCACCTACAAAAGAAATGAATATGCGAGGTAAGTGCTAAAAGTTACTACGTAGAGCACTGGAAATTAGTATAGTTTTTTTAATCAATCAAAATTTGAAAAATTCGTACAGAAAGAGTCTTTATAACTGTGAAAAAATGAGTTTTTTCGTATCAACAAACTTTGTCTTAAATCTCATACGATGAGATCAATTTCGTAAATACCAAATGAATTTCTAAGTGCAAGTGACCGTCGCTCAAATACCTACCAAATTATGTGATTATCTCATTTCATATTAATTGTGTCAAACACTGTATCCTGTAGATGAGTCTTCTGGAAGTTATTCCTTCAGATCTTCATCTCTTGCGTGAGTTGCTTTGGTTTTTGTCGTGAATGTATGTAGAGATGTGGAGATATGTAGAGGCCCGAGTTTCCTGCTTCCTCCACCGCTCGAAATTCACATCCGATCCCGGAGGGCGGACATTTTATGCGCGAAGTCGCTCTGTATGCGCATAACGAGGGGTTCCTGTGTAAGTTGTACGAGCGAGAGTGGGAGAGTAAGTGGTACCTACCTACATCACGAGATATCAGAAGGGAGAGCAGATACGAGCAGCTGGGGGACCCCTAACGAACCCCGAACGTGGAATTATGGACCTTATAGTACGTGCTTTTCAGTGGCCATTAGGGAGGTAGTTCGAGTGCTCCGGTTTATCGGGAAATTCACCTGTTTGGAATGGTAACTAGAGAAATGATGGTGTAGGTGGTAAATGAAATAGTGAATTACAATGGTAACCAGAGAAATGATGATATTTGTACATGGTAACTGGATTATTAGAAACTGACAACAGTAACTAGAGAAATGATAGTATAGATGATAACGAGACAATGGTAAATGACAGTGGAAACTAGATAAATTATGGTGTAGGTAGTAAATGAAGAATATTACATGACAGTGGAAACTGGAGAAATTATGGTGTAGGTCAGGGGCGCTCAAACGGTCGATCGCGAGTGCGTTTTGAGTAGATCTCGAGAAGAAAAAAATTAGTTTACTGATTAGGAATTAGCTACTGAAGTAGCAATTCAGTTTAATATGAACTCATGTTCTGTTGAAAATGAGTTGGTGCAGATTATATCAGATATACATCTCAAAGCTACAGCATCTGATACAAATTTCTGGTGTTTCATATCTGAAGATAAATATCCGAATCTAAGGCAAATCGCCCTTCAACTGACGGCAATGTTTGGGTCAACTTACTTGTGCGAGTCTGCATTTTCTGAAATGAAGATAATTAAGTCAAAATATCGCAATCGACTAACTGACGATCATATGTCATCATGCTTGCGATTGGCACTCAGTGGTTACGCACCATCTTATGAAAAGTATGCTGAGGACATGCAGTGCCACGCTTCAACATCCAAAGTCACTCCTTAGTTGAGTTTAACACCATATGTAACTCTTTTGTTTTGTAACAACGAATAAACTCGCAATTTTGAATAACTAGGAGTTTTTTCATTGATATTGTAGAGAAGAACTTAAGTAAACCTCACCCAAACCTTGACTAAAATAATGTAAATTGTGCGGAAAGCTAATATCTATATATGCTACGGTACACCCTACCTAGGTAGGTAGGGTGTATCGTGTATGTACGACAACCCTGCATCACACATACTTGCAGCCTCTCAGAGTCGATCGTAAGTAGTCTAAAAATATTGAGGTAGATCGCCAGCAGTTCAAGTTTGAGCACCCCTGGTGTAGGTAAATGAAACGAGAAGTTCGTGAACAATCAAGTTGACACGAGACTAGACCCTGACTTGCTCTTTAGTTTGACTACTCACTGCGTGGCATTCCCAGCGCTCCAGTCGCCATGAGATTTTACACAGATCAGTTTTCTGCCTAGATTAGTGATCTGGATGCTCGCTACATGCAAAGCAATGAAAAGTGGAACCTTTGCAACTAAAATGGAATAAGTAAATTGCCTTTCTCAGCAATAAAAAACCCATAAATTGACCTAAAAAAATTGAAATCCGTTCGTCAAATCATCACCTCGGCACCAATTTAGATGTTGGTTTACGATAGCGGTCGATAACTGGCCAAAATCGACCCAGGTGAAGTGATTAGGATTAATATTTTTTGCTAAAAATTTAGGAGTGTCATCCTGACATACCGAGGAAGCAAAAAAAAATAATGGGGACAAGAAATCCCAGAACTTTTTTTTTTTTTTTTTTTTTTTTTTGAACCACCCTAGGGGGTCACACAAATTGCACGTCGAATCCACTTGTAATGGATTCCACAGATAGAAATAAGAAGGGATAAATCTTACTTGGACCCAGACTTCTTGCGTGGGGTGGGCAGTGGTATCATACTAAAACCACAACATCCTTTTACAAACATTCTGTTTTGGTTGGATTTTGATCATCAAAAGTAAAAGATTCGTCGGAAAAACTCCCTTGCATTATTTGAGAGTATCATAGTGTACTTCCCTCAAAGAACCAGGTAGGCTGTTGAAAATTTGTGTTCATCATTTGAGTGCGGGGGGGGGGGGGGGGGGGGGGCATGTTTTGCTTAGCTATGTTTTTTCTCAACACTTTTTATAGTGCGTGACAATCTTCACTACCTGCATATGAGGTACTTACTGCCGACAAAACTCGTTCTTTGGTTTCAATTTGTCTCAGATTTTCTTTGATCTCACGCTGCTTCGTCTCTATCTCTTCACTTAGTGTCTGAGCCTTGTCAAGTGCTGCTGTCGCTTCTGCTCGTTTGTCTAGTATTGTGATTGACATGAATACAATAATATATCTGTAGTAAGATGGCAAAAGATGATAAGTCACTTTTTTCCTGAAATAGATATTTATACACTGCAAGGTTGCTTTAGATAGTAGCTAGGTGGTGTCAGAATATTACGTCACTACGACAACCACTTCAAAAGTTGTAAACAGTAACAATAATGTGATAAGTCAAAAACCGTCAAATTTAAGATGGCAAAATATGATAAATAATTTTGACATGGATATGTCTTTTGGCTGGGGGCCAAGGAATTTTTCGCGACACTTTTTTTTCCCGACCGACACTTTTTTTCCCGACCGGCACATTTTGTATTGATTTTCACGTACAACCAAGGCGTGACTAGGGAGGAGTAACTCCCATAGTTTTCATAGTAGGAAAAATCGTTCGCCACTTTTTTGGAATGCTCTCATTTTACCACGACATTTCATGACCTCTAAGCCACTGTAGTGTCAAGGAATGCTGATTTTATTACTCTAAGTTAAAAACTAATATTGTTTTGTAACCATAATGGAATAATCTTGTGAAATGAAGGCACTAAATGGTTGGTATACAATTGAGTAGTAGGTACCAACTGGTAAGCAGTAGGTACTAGACATATCCATGATCTTTTGTTTTTCCCATCAAGGAGAAATTAAAATGCTTGATTTTGTTAACGCTTTTTTTCGTTCATGTGCCAAAGTAAAGACATAAAATGTCCAAAAAAAGATAATATTCCATTGGAAAGTCCCTTCTCAAAATTAATCATAGAGGCCGTCAGCAATACCAAACCTGCTTCATTTAATACTCTTTCCAATAGAGTAGTAAATTTTACGTTTACTTTGCGAACTTGCGGAGAAAATTATGTTTAAATGTTGAAAAACGTGGCTTTTTCTATAAAATCGAGGGCTTTCTTTCTAGTGTAAAGACCCTCTATGAACCTTCGAGTTTGGGGTGGGGTTTTGCAGATTAGTTGGTACACACACATTTTGGATTGACATTCTGCTGAAGCTCGACATTCTTTATGGCTTCTTTACAAATTAGAAACGATCATTAGAAAACATATAAATATTTACACCAAACATAATTTCCACAATATCATTGTACTGTGACTTGTTATTTAGGATCAGAAGTAGCACGGTGCTTGTGTAACATGAAATCTCTGCAACAAGTCTATAGCCCCATAATAAATTTATAACATTCGGATCATTGGAAATTATCATGCATGTTTGAAACCTTCGTGAATGAATAATTCTCAAAGCTATAATTTCTTTAAAATTTTTATGACACTACAAAAAATGTCAATGCTTCCAAAACAATGGTAGCCTGTACCTGGTAGGTACCTGGATAATTCAGGTCAATTCCCTATTCTATGTATACAACCTATGTAAGCATCTCACTCAGCCATATAAAAAATCCCAGGCTAAAAAAATTCATGTTTTAAAAAATAAGGGGTAGCTAAAGTGCCCCACTTGTTTCATAGACACATTTATTTATGCTAAGATGGTATCTCACTAGTAAGTCTACGAGTTTTACGAATACACTTTAGAGTCCCTTTCTGGTCTCGTTTCCTACAGGAAGCAGAAGCAAAACGAGCAGAAAGCGACAGCAGCACTTGACAAGGCTCAGACACTAAGTGAAGAGATAGAGACGAAGCAGCGTGAGATCAAAGAAAATCTGAGACAAATTGAAAACAAAGAACGAGTTTTGTCGGCAGTAAGTACCTCATATGCAGGTAGTGAAGATTGTCACGCACTATAAAAAGTGTTGAGAAAAAACATAGCTAAGCAAAACATGAACCCCCCCCCCCCCCCCCCGCACTCAAATGATGAACACAAATTTTCAACAGCCTGCCTGGTTCTTTGAGGGAAGTACACTATGATACTCTCAAATGCAAGGGAGTTTTTCCGACGAATCTTTTACTTTTGATGATCAAAATCCAACCAGAACAGAATGTTTGTAAAAGGATGTTGTGGTTTTAGTATGATACCACTGCCCACCCCACGCAAGAAGTCTGGTCCAAGTCAGATTTATCCCTTCTTATTTCTGTCTGTGGAATCCATTAGAAGTGGATACGACGTGCAATTTGTGTGACCCCCTAGGGTGGTTCAAAAAAAAAAAAAAAAAAAAAGTTCTGGGATTTCTTGTCCCATTGTTTTTTTGCGTCCTCGGTATGTCAGGATGACACTCCTACATTTTTAGCAAAAAATATTAATCCTAATCACTTCACCTGGGTCGATTTTGGCCAGTTTATCGACCGCTATCGTAAACCAACATCTAAATTGGTGCCGAGGTGATGATTTAACGAACGGATTTCAATTTTTTTAGGTCAATTTATGGGTTTTTGCATGCGCTGAACACGATGAACTTATTTATTTTACGCTCCGTCCACTTGTTATCCGGTAAACTGGCAGAGGGCGCAGCTTGAAGATAAGTAAAAATCGAAAATTTCACCGAAAATGCTATTTTCACTGAATTTTCAACTTTGAAATTTTTGAAAACTTGATACATATTCTTATAGGAAATTTTACGCTGATTCCGAATATACCACATGTTAGTATTCTCATTTTTGTCTGTCTGTCTGTTTGTGTGTGTCTATCAGTGACGCTCAAGATGGCATTTTACGCTGCCTACTCCTGGAAAACGAGTGCACTGACTTATTTATTCTATGCATTAGTGAAAAGGTTTTAGGCTAATTTAAACTATCATAAAATCATAGTTTTAGACAAATTTAGTTAACCCTATAATTGGTTTTACAGCAGATATGGACACAAAAAAAAAAAAAAAAAGTAATACAGCTGGCTATAGAAAGAGACCTCTGATTGAAAACCTGATAGAAAAACGAAGAGAATGGAGGAAGAGGTACCACCGTGCCACCAAAAATAAAAGAAATGTAGAATATCACCAGAAAAAATGTAATTTTTTGAAAAAAAGAACTCAAGAGGTTAAAAGAAGACTACATTCAATTAAAAATGAAATTTGTAAAAGCAAAAAGAAAGATGATAATGGAGACCACCCAGGAAGGTACGTTTTTCATTCATATTTCATCCGTTTTGTGAACTTTCTGTCTAGGAAAACCCTTCCGAAAACACGGGCCGCCGATTGCCATTTTCGATGGCGGCCTCTCCTGGCACCCCTACATGTTGCTAACAATCGCTTCTTTAACATTCTTTCATCGCTTTTATCGATTTCAGTTTTAACTCTTCGAGAGACATAACATGTGACTTACTATTCCAGCTTAGGCCTTATTCAATTATACCCCGTTTGAAATGTGTCTGGGAAACGGTTTTCAAATGGGATGATACGGCATTATCCGACCCCTCGAGAGATCTTTTTTTTCGTGTCGAACTGGATAGCATTTATCGTTTTTGGTCATCTGTTGAAAACAAAATTTATTTGAAAGAATGGAGACGACATGAAATGATAAGAACATAATATAGGTATATAATATTTAGCGCTTCAGAAAAAACCAACAATTTTGACGATTGATCAAAATTTTTTGTTGCTTGGGTATACTCGTCTCTACTGTGATAGCGACCCAGCCAGGATTGAAACGTGCCAAACAGCAAATAATAATAATAATAATGCAATAACGATACCGAGGGATTGGTAATCCTTCGTTAGAATCGTCGCAAGGAACACTAAACCATTTCAAGTTACTCTAAGAGTACCAAAAACTTTCTCGCTTTCAGTAATTTTCTTTCCAAAGGAAACATTCAGATCAAGAGGACTGCTGACACCGATGGAGAAAAGGTGGAGTGGATGAAAATGAAGTGGATAAGGTATGAATCAACTTTTGGGGTGATACAATTTAAATATACACTTGACGAAGATTCACCATTTCAAACAGTAGATCTTTAGAAGCGGAAACGAGGAAGGCCATCATCAGGAATAATAATAATTCATTGACGGTTCCTCAATCTTACACAGGACCAGCACCAAGAAGCCTTGACCCTCTCAAGAAACAAGACCTTCTGTCGATTCTTTCATTGATTGACGTCGATTGCCATGATTTTTATAAACAACCTAGAACAACAGCAGATGCAGCTGAGTTTGATGAACTTGAAGACAATAATATTGTTCTGGAAGACATTAATATTGTGCCTAATTAAGCGCAACTTTTTATTTTTAGTACGAGGACAAGGACAGCTTTTTTTATCAAATCACTGTTGTGACGTTTTGCTTTTAATAAAATTTTATTACAATAATAAATTTACTGCTCACTTTTGTACCTATGTTTTATGGTTTTTTTATTTCTTTTTTTTTCGTTTTAAATTTTCTGTAGATGTGTTGAGAAGAGTGTTTAAAAATGAGGTTTTTGTGTAAAACAAATTTAATTTATTATCTTTTCGAGATCTAAAATTTGTATCTTCCGGACCGTCCTAGAAAAAAAATCAAAAATAATAACAACAATGCTATTTTACCTATATTCCTATTCCTGATTTTGAAAAATTTACCATGAGAATTGAGCCTCTTTGTATAAAAGTTACCTGCCTAATTTTTTTCAAGTCTGGCTGGGTCTGACTGACTCCATGCAAACACGGTAGTACAGGTAACAAGAGTGGTAACACATGGCTTATCATGTTTTACCATCTTCACATGAAGTTGGCAAAATATGATAAGTAGGTACATCGAACCGAAAACGGTTTATAGGCAACCATTGCGAAAAAAAAAAAAAAAAAAAAAAAAAAAAAAATAAATAAATAACAATAATAATAATAGGTACTCGACTGGATCTCATATCAGATGTTTTTTCAAATCATCTGTAGAGAAAAATTGCTTTTTAAGAAAACAGCCGATTTTTCAGGCCGGACCAAAACTTGAAATTGCCCTCCTGATAATGTGAGAAATTTGACTTATCACCTCTTGCCATCTTACCATAGATATTATAGTATGAACTGCAAACTAAACGTTACTTTGCCTTGTAACAATAGGTCTTCATCATAATATCTACAAAATAAATTTCATACAACCTTTTATATTTTGATGTAATACAATAAAAACTTTTGATAATACTATGAAAACTTTGAAACTTATTTCTGTTGGTAAAAGCAGGTCGGCTACGCTCGCATCTCAAAAATACATAACATCAAGTAGCCAATCCCTTCTTAAGAATTTAGATTAGTCGGTCAGAGTCTAGAGTCTCGTGTCTCAAACTGATTGTTCGCAAACGTCTCGTGTATATGAAGAATAGTAAATGACAATGGTAACTAGAGAAATGATTATGCAGATTGTAACTGGAGTATGGTCACTAACAATAGTAATTAGAGAAATGATGGTATAAATGGTAAATGACAATGGAAAGTAGGTAAATAATGCTAAAGAGGGTAATTGAGGATGGTTCCTAACAAAAGAAATGATGCTATAGGTGTAACTCAATAATAATAATAATAATAATGGTTATTAGAATTCGGTTAATAAACGTTATTAGAAACTATATTACATGGATAGCCTTTGGTGCCCTTAGTATCTATAAAGATGGCTCAAAAAACCTATCTGGGAATGGCTACGGATGTTCTGTCAATGTGTCATTCAAATTAAGTAGCAATGCAACAATATTTACGGCCGAGATTTTAGCTGTAGTTGAAGCTTTGGACTATGTACTCGAATTTTTAAGCAACAATGTACTGATATTATCCTATAAGGGTTTACATCTTACAATGAAATTCTACTAATAATAAAATAAAAACGCTGCAATTCATTACATAAAGGTTATTATTTCTGTATGAGATAATACCTTCTACACGAACCGCTGGTATATAGGTAACTATAGGGGGCGGCTTCGTCTGCCAACCCCTCCCATTGTGGCCTGACAGAGCGCAATTTTTTTTTAATCCTCATCATCATTCACATGTGCAGTTTTATTATCCAGAATTGAAGAGTCTATGATACATTGTATGGTATGCATACATAGTCTGGTAGGAACTTTTCCGATATATTTTATCAACAGATCAGATTTTAAAAAAACCTTTACTGTGAATTGGGAAACCTTATTTGAAACGGAAAATCTTGAATTTGATTGAGATAACCGTGATGACTCGGAAATGCCATTCTTACAATGGGAATCTCTTTTCAAGAAATCGAGCTAATTAAAACTCATCTGAGCACTCCTCCACCGTATGTGTTTCATATTTATGTAGGTCTGCATCATTCCAGACTGCATTTCTTATCCAAATGAAGAATAATATCGGAAAAGATGAGTTGTAGTTCTGCACATTTTAACGGACTTCAGTCAAAAAGGACCGACATCTGTTTCACTTGTATTCATTAGGACATTTTTTTCCCACAGACCATTGCTCATTTTTCAACGTACATTCTCAAAAAGCATTAAAAGAATCCTTGAACTGCTTGACGAATTTGGCGTTTTAAGTAGAACATTACTTGAAAAATCGGAAAATAGTTATATATCATAAATTAATAGTTACGTTGGGACCCCATATTCTCAACGGAAATGCTTGACTGGTTGTATAGTAAAGTTTTTAAAAAAATTTGCAGCTAAAATGTAGTCCATTCATTAATTTTTTCCTTAAGCACTAGCTATTTAAAAGCAGTAGTTCAAAAGGACAGTCATAGATATACAAATATATACCAAACTTCAGGATTCGCTTCAGAATGCCTCGAAAGGATTTCAAGGAAGACAAAAGAAAATTTCGATTTTAAAATTTCGGGGCCCTTGCAATAGCTTCATTGCAACTTACGAAAATTCTTGACTGGTTGTATTGTAAAGTTTCAAAAAAATTTGCAGGTGAATTGTGCTTTATTCATCAATTTGTTCCTTAAACACTGGTCATTTACGAGCAGTTGTAAAGGTCAGGCAGGATCGCGTTTCTGGCTCAACGGCCGGAAACCCAGGGAAGCATCCAAAATCACGTTTTAGCGTATCGGAGATACGATCAGTTTGGATTTACGAGCTCCGGGAAGGGTCGTATGTTATCATAATCTGCCGATCCGATCGGGAAGGGGAATTCTCTCGGCCTTTCCCCAGTTGCAGCGACCTAGTAGAAAACATCGATTGGTGCCACCGGGTGCTTTGTGGCGGGTTATTGCCAAGTGATGATTCACTTTTACCACATCCCGCCCGCCGCTCAATCTCTCCGAGAACGCAATATTATCCTCCAACCCTCCGTTTTCATCAAAACAACCCCCTTCGGAAACTAACCATCCAGAAGGCATGTTCCGTTTCCATCCGGCAGGTATATTTATACTTTCTAAACCTATACAATGAACCGGGATCTGCTTTCTACTCAAAGTCGTCGGCTGGCTCTAGTTCAGAAATATAATCCAGATGTATAATGATCTGCAGGCTGCTCTGAAGTCGATGAGCCCTGCCGTATTTCAGAGAGAAATAAAGGATAGGCTGATTGCCTTGGCACCGTACAGCACAAATGAAGTTTCTTGTGGGAGCTGGTGTTCTCCAGTGAAGTGTTGAGAGATATTGACAATTTATTACCTGTTTTCATGCAATTTTTGCTTGTTTTTTCTCCTGTTGACGTTAAATAGTATGGTGACAATAAAGTAATTCTATTCTATGTATGTAATTCATTATGTAATTGGGCTTGTCCCGTATTACATAAATAAATGTAACTAGGTCTTCAACACTTCCATTGATGTGCAATTGAGACCTAATCATTGCCATTCTTTAAGGCATAGTGAATCCTTCGAATGCAATATTTTCAGAACTATGATTTTGCAGTTTGGGCAGTTGGTGTGGGATCGATGGTATATTTTTATCTACGAACCCCCTCTATCAAAACAACCCCTTTAAATAACTAACCATACAAAAGGTAGGTTCCGTTTACATCGGGTAGGTATATTTACTCTTTCTGAACCTTCTCTCTGCGCGCCTTACGTGATTCGACCCGTTCACGGCATTTCAACAACGATGAAGATAAATTTCACTCACAGACAATACTAGGGCAGATAGAGATTGGGGAATAGAATCGCGTGATTATCATTCCAACCACGGCGTGGCAGTAACTAGTTGGTTATAATTCAGTAAAATCGATATCTAGTCGTCCGGGCATTGCCCTCGGCTTACCTTTACGTGGACTACACTATTCGCTTCCGAGTCTATTTCTATGTAAAATATCGCAAGTTGAGGATGTTTGATGAATGTATATGGCGATCAGTGCTGCCAATGCCGGGATATATCCCCACGTTGGGGATTTTTAAGGGCTCTCAGAGCCTTAGGAGGATGAAGCGTGGGAGGGGATTTCTGGGGATTTTTGACCAGCACTGACAATCCTTGATTTCTATCATTTTTTACTGCCTTACATATGAATCAAAGGTGAATTTCCCCATAAATAAAAATGAAAAATGATACCTCCACTAGTTCGTTCTCAGAACAACTTCAAATGGCACGAACGGACAGTGTCAGGCACGAACGACAGTTTGCCAAACCAATTCAGAAGAGAGTTAGTGAAGATGCAGGAAAGGGAAGGAGTTTGAACCCCAAGACAAATGATATTTTTCCGAAATTTCGGAGGAAAAATAGATGCATCTTTCTACATCATGTACAGTGGGTCTACTTGTATTTTTTCCTATTTTACTCACTAGTCATACTTGTTGGTTTACATTTTTTTGTGATCCATGTTATGCTGATGTTAACCTATTCAAATTTATTATTCGTGTGAGAGTTACCCATCATGTTTTTCTTTTATTGACAACATGATCACCATAAGTACCTACCTACCTACTGCTGGTAACGGAGTTTCACCTGTTTTTGTAATAATCAGCTCTTTAATTTCTTTCACATTGTTTTCCTTGTTATATGACCTTTTATTACCTACTTAATAATTCAATTTCTGATCAATATTGTGTCCGAAATCGCTTTTAACGGCACCTTAAATTTAGGAGATTTTCTGGTTCTTCCTGGGGATTTTGGGATTTTCATGAATTCGGGGGGCTTTTTTTGCTGAAACGGGTTGGCAGCACTGGTGACGATAGCATATTTCAATAATATTGTTTCAAATGTATTTCGGTAAGAACGTCCCCCCTCAAGATTTAATTCTGCTAGGTAAATTATGAACTTGCTGATGAAAACAACAATGGGTAAGGTGATTAAGAAATCAAAACACCAAAAAGAAACGAGTTGCAAGTTGATTGCAAGGTGATAAAATTAAACATTCAAATAAGAGCAATGACTTGATTATGAAATCTTCAAATAGCTGGAAAGCTTCAAATCAACTGATTATGTTTTCCCAAATAACTAACGTCTTTGATGCATAGGCACATACATTAAAAATTTGAAAAAAATTACATATTCAAAATTGAAAAAAATTACCTATATATTCAAAATTGTATGCATCAAATTGAGCTAAACATGAATTCACATGTCCTTACAAAGTGCTACAATATCGATAAAACCTGCAAGAATTAAAAAAACGTCTGCCAAGTTGGGTGGGCAGTAAAGCTTCCTCACATGTTACTGAGTCGAAATTAGTGATAAGTCGGCGTTTTAAGAACATCATGTTTTCGAATGCACACAGACTACTATTAATCCAACGGCAATGAAATTACTTCACCAATCGCGATGTAATCCATAGTGCATTTTCTTGGAACATATACTCATCTACTACCCAAATTTGAACGAAATCGGACTACCAGCTGATAAGAAATTGACTTTATAATATATTAGGGTTTGCGCATGCGCACAGACTACTATTTATGTGATGGCAATGAAAGTTATAGGGAACCATCTACAAGCTATCCCGCACAATTTCATCGAAATCGTCCCATTAGACTCGGAAATTTGCCTGTGTCAATCGAAATTAGTTTCGCGCATGTGTAAGTTATTACTCCACCATTTTCATCACGATGTGGAATTTTTTTTTTTATTCGTTGGAAACATCTATCACAATTACTTAGTTTCATAATATAACGAATTTGAATGAAATCGTACTATAACAAAAGATGAATTACAATGACGCTTGTTTGGTTGTCACTTGGTTGCGCCACAACGCAAAAATCGGTTTCAATAATTTCGTCATGAGAAATTCACGTTAGCGCATGCGCACAGATCGGCGTCATGAGAAATTACTGCATGCGCACAGACTTGGTTTTACGGTATTGGAAATAATAGGGGACTGTCTATCGACTAACTCGCACAATCCCTGAAAATTTCATCGGAATCGGGCTGAAACTTAGTATAGTTTTTTGCGTGACAAGGATTTACCACAGACAGACATACAGACACGGAACCAAAATTGATCAGCTAGCTGTGAAACGCAGCAGAAATTTTGATTTTGGTGGGCAATTTTTTCGACTTCAATCACGAACAAAAAGGTTCCCTACCTTCGGTAGTGAGGAAGCAAAATATATTTAAAATAATTCAAAAATTGTCTTTAAATGTGATATTTGACATTTCTTAGCACAAAAAGTTCTCAGATTTCAAATAATTCGACATGATAAAAAAAAAAAAAAAAAAAAAAAAAAAAAGAGTAAGAAAATTTGCTCACTCAGTCCCCCCATTCATGAAGGGCTCTTTTAGATTTTAGCTGTTTTCCCCCATTTCGGATGATTATTGTAGTCATTTTAACACAAGAGCATTTTTATCTTTCGCAAAGAGATGAATATTGGGAATATTTGGTCATGAGGTCATTATGCACATTTCCTGAATTTTTTACGTTCAACAGAAGGGGCTAAGCAACGCGTGGGTAATTTAGCTATGACGTCATATCGTTGTATGATATGATATAAAATTAAACATTCAAATACGAGGAATGACGTTTATGGAACCTTCAAACTAGCTGAAAAGCTTCAAAATAGCTGATTACGTTTTCCCGTATAACTATCGTCTGTGATGCATAGGTAGGTGGATGCCTACATTCAAAATTTAAAAAAAAGTGTATATTCAAAATTTTATGCATCGAATTGAGTTAAAAATATACTTATTCCTTGAAATGTGCAATAAAATCGATAAAACTACAAGAATTAAAAAATATACTTAATATAAGGCAAGAAATGCCTTGAAATGTGATATTTGACAATTTTGAGCAAGCAAAGTTCTCAGATTTCAAATAATTCAACATAATTATAATTTAAAGAAAAAGCGAGAATATTCGCTCACACAGTAATGCTGCATGATGGGATCTTTTAGATTTTATCTGTTTTTTGTTGCCATTTTACACATTCTATAAAACCAATAAAAGAAGTTAAAAAAGAACATATTTTTTTATATTTTTTTTTATTTTGGCAAAAGAAATATAGGTATATCGGGTATATTTCCTCATGAGGTCATAATGCACATTTCCTGAATTTGTTATGTGCAACAGAAGGTGCTTCGCAACGCACGGGTAATTTAGCTATGACGTCATATCGTTGTACGGTCTGATCTAATATTACACAACAGATCTCGAGTATTACCTCGCGATCGAGTTTAATCTCCTTAAAGAAGGAAGTTTTCTCCTGAGAACTCTCGCGATGAGATGAGGTGAGATGAGATGGGGGACCGCAGGAACCGCAGAGCCTCCAGGGGTTGGGGGGACCCGCATCGTATTACTTTACCATCCGCCGAAAGGGAAAGCGGCAGCGGATCGTGTAATCCGCGCGGATATTGTAATCCTAACCGGCCTATGGGTCCCTCACATCAGACAATCTGCGGCGGTTTCCGAGTAGATCGTGTGAGGCGAAACGGATCCGTTCACACGATCTATGAAATCTCGATATTGGACTTTGATTTGTGTTGGGACGCGTTCCCTCGATGATTGCAGCGCAGATTGGCATTTGCTCGTTGCAAGAACTCATTACATGTTAGTTACAATGCTTACCGTAGAATAGGCTACAACTACTTTCCAAAAATCCTTACAAACACTACTAAAGGTACTTTCCTTCATTATGTTAAGTGACGAAATGCCAAGGATCGCAGTGTGAGGAAAGGGCATGTTGAATATTTGCCAACTTTCTGTACAGATACCTACTATCAACGAATACCTATCACAAAAATATTAATTACGCACTTACCTACCTACCTTTTTGTTACACTAGTTTTCAAGCAATTATGATTCATTTACCTAAAACATTCGACGATTCATTCTTAACCAGGTTTTAAAACCGAGTTACCAGGAATGTAAGAGCGTGGCGTAGGTTTCTACGTTTTTTCACCTGCAATCGAACAAACAGTAACACTTCAGACAGCGGCACATTTCTTCACATTTTCTTCACACATTTCTTAACACTTCAGACTTGGCATCTGCTCATTGCAAGAACTCATTACTTATTACATGTTAATTACTTTGCCCACCGTGGGGGGGGGGGGGGGGGGTATAGTTACTTTTTTTGTCGTTCAACAGGGTAAACGTGAGTGAGGATCCTCACATCTCACAATCCATGGCGGTTTCCGCGTAGATCGTGTGAGGCAAAACTGATTCGTTCACACGATCTATGAAATCTTGATATTGAACGTTGATTTGTGTTAGGACGCGGTCGCTTGGTGATTGCAGCGCCTCTGCTTATCGCGAGAACTTATACTTGGTGTAGGTTGGTCAGAACATGAGATTCAAGGAGAAAGAAAAAGAAAAAATTGATTGAAAGTGAAGATATAACGACGATAAATGACGACACATTGTAATTACAACTTGAAAAAAGTGGCTTAATTTTCCAGTTTTCAACAGGGATATTAATAATAATATTTATCAATCAATCAATTATCAATAATGATTTGAAAGTTTTGTTCAATTTGTAACCAAAATCGTTGTGACTCAATAACGATATGCTATTCATCATCTTATCATAATGTGCCACCATCATTATCATCACATAATATACTTAATTCTACTCTTGTCCTTGTACTTGGCTGCTTGCTTATCGGTAGTGTGTTTAATGAGGCTGTTTCTACTTAAATCTAGAGCTCGTTGTATTATTCAATTGTACAACGTATACTAATAATTAATATTGATAATATTAACGAGGTTCATTCTTCATTATGTTCAGTGACAAAATGCCAGGGATCGTATATGAGGAATGGGCATGTTGAATATTTCCCAACTTTCTGGAGAGATACCTACTGTCAACGAATACTTATCACAAAAATATTAGGTACGCAACTATCTACCTAGTTAGTTGTTGCACTAGTTTTCAAACAATTATGATACATTTAAAATACTCGACGATTTATTTTTAAAACAGGATTTAGAACCTAGTTACTAGGAATCTAAGAGTGTGGGGTAGGTTTCTTCGTTTTTTCATGTGGATTCGAACAGTAACACTTCACACAGCGCGGATTGGCATCTGCTCGTTGCAAGAACTCACTACTCATTACATTTTCGTTACAAATGCTCACCGTAGCTAAAGCTGCTTTCCAAATAGCCTCACAAACAAAAGTAAAGGTACTTTCCTTACTAATGAACGAGGCAAAAATTACATTCAAAACAACTTGCAAGAAGGTAAAGAGTTCATTTTCGTTCGGGTTAGTAGGGTAAACGTGAGTGTGGTTCCTCACATCACACAATCTATGGCGGTTTCCGCATAGATCGTGTGACGCGAAACGGATCCGTTCACACGACCTATGAAATCTCGGTAATGGACGTTGATTTGTGTTGGGTCGCAGTCGCTTGGCGATTGCAGCAAGGGTAGGCATATGCTTATTGCGAGAACTCATACTTGATGTAGGTTGGTCAGAACATGAGATTCAGGAAAAAACAAAAACACATTGATTGAAAGTGAAGACATAGCGACGATCAATGAAGACACATTTTAAATACAACTAGAAACAAGTAGCTTGATTCCCCATTTTGTAACACTGGTATTAACATTATTTATTATATTGGAATCTGAACATTGTTTTACATTTTTGCATCCCTCAACGCACACAATTTTGAGAAGCTATATAAATCGAGTTAAATGAAACGATAGTTATTCTAATAATCATGTACTAACTACTCTTTTTCCTGAAAAAAAAAAAAAAAAAAAAAAAAAAAAAAAAAAAACTGGTTTTTTTGACTAATTAAACATAGGATTTGAGAAGTTCATTCCTGTTACCCATTCTCATAGATATAAGAGCTATAGCCGTATGTTTCACCTACAAAAGAAATGAATATGCGAGGTAAGTGCTAAAAGTTACTACGTAGAGCACTGGAAATTAGTATAGTTTTTTTAATCAATCAAAATTTGAAAAATTCGTACAGAAAGAGTCTTTATAACTGTGAAAAAATGAGTTTTTTCGTATCAACAAACTTTGTCTTAAATCTCATACGATGAGATCAATTTCGTAAATACCAAATGAATTTCTCGTTTTTTTCACTAGTGTTTTTTTTTTTTTTTTTTTTTTTTTTGTGCAAGTGACCGTCGCTCAAATACCTACCAAATTATGTGATTATCTCATTTCATATTAATTGTGTCAAACACTGTATCCTGTAGATGAGTCTTCTGGAAGTTATTCCTTCAGATCTTCATCTCTTGCGTGAGTTGCTTTGGTTTTTGTCGTGAATGTATGTAGAGATGTGGAGATATGTAGAGGCCCGAGTTTCCTGCTTCCTCCACCGCTCGAAATTCACATCCGATCCCGGAGGGCGGACATTTTATGCGCGAAGTCGCTCTGTATGCGCATAACGAGGGGTTCCTGTGTAAGTTGTACGAGCGAGAGTGGGAGAGTAAGTGGTACCTACCTACATCACGAGATATCAGAAGGGAGAGCAGATACGAGCAGCTGGGGGACCCCTAACGAACCCCGAACGTGGAATTATGGACCTTATAGTACGTGCTTTTCAGTGGCCATTAGGGAGGTAGTTCGAGTGCTCCGGTTTATCGGGAAATTCACCTGTTTGGAATGGTAACTAGAGAAATGATGGTGTAGGTGGTAAATGAAGAATAGTGAATTACAATGGTAACCAGAGAAATGATGATATTTGTACATGGTAACTGGATTATTAGAAACTGACAACAGTAACTAGAGAAATGATAGTATAGATGATAACGAGACAATGGTAAATGACAGTGGAAACTAGATAAATTATGGTGTAGGTAGTAAATGAAGAATATTACATGACAGTGGAAACTGGAGAAATTATGGTGTAGGTCAGGGGCGCTCAAACGGTCGATCGCGAGTGCGTTTTGAGTAGATCTCGAGAAGAAAAAAATTAGTTTACTGATTAGGAATTAGCTACTGAAGTAGCAATTCAGTTTAATATGAACTCATGTTCTGTTGAAAATGAGTTGGTGCAGATTATATCAGATATACATCTCAAAGCTACAGCATCTGATACAAATTTCTGGTGTTTTACATCTGAAGATAAATATCCGAATCTAAGGCAAATCGCCCTTCAACTGACGGCAATGTTTGGGTCAACTTACTTGTGCGAGTCTGCATTTTCTGAAATGAAGATAATTAAGTCAAAATATCGCAATCGACTAACTGACGATCATATGTCATCATGCTTACGATTGGCACTCAGTGGTTACGCACCATCTTATGAAAAGTATGCTGAGGACATGCAGTGCCACGCTTCAACATCCAAAGTCACTCCTTAGTTGAGTTTAACACCATATGTAACTCTTTTGTTTTGTAACAACGAATAAACTCGCAATTTTGAATAACTAGGAGTTTTTTCATTGATATTGTAGAGAAGAACTTAAGTAAACCTAACCCAAACCTTGACTAAAATAATGTAAATTGTGCGGAAAGCTAATATCTATATATGCTACGGTACACCCTACCTAGGTAGGTAGGGTGTATCGTGTGTGTACGACAACCCTGCATCACACATACTCAGAGTCGATCGTAAGTAGTCTAAAAATATTGAGGTAGATCGCCAGCAGTTCAAGTTTGAGCACCCCTGGTGTAGGTAAATGAAACGAGAAGTTCGTGAACAATCAAGTTGACACGAGACTAGACCCTGACTTGCTCTTTAGTTTGACTACTCACTGCGTGGCATTCCCAGCGCTCCAGTCGCCATGAGACTTTACACAGATCAGTTTTCTGCCTAGATTAGTGGTCTGGATGCTCGCTACATGCAAAGCAATGAAAAGTGGAACCTTTGCAACTAAAATGGAATAAGTAAATTGCCTTTCTCAGCAATAAAAAACCCATAAATTGACCTAAAAAAATTGAAATCCGTCCGTCAAATCATCACCTCGGCACCAATTTAGAGGTCGGTTTACGATAGCGGTCGATAACTGGCCAAAATCGACCCAGGTGAAGTGATTAGGATTAATATTTTTTGCTAAAAATTTAGGAGTGTCATCCTGACATACCGAGGACGCAAAAAAACAATGGGGACAAGAAATCCCAGAACTTTTTTTTTTTTTTTTTTTTTTTTTGAACCACCCTAGGGGGTCACACAAATTGCACGTCGAATCCACTTGTAATGGATTCCACAGATAGAAATAAGAAGGGATAAATCTTACTTGGACCCAGACTTCTTGCGTGGGGTGGGCAGTGGTATCATACTAAAACCACAACATCCTTTTACAAACATTCTGTTCTGGTTGGATTTTGATCATCAAAAGTAAAAGATTCGTCGGAAAAACTCCCTTGCATTATTTGAGAGTATCATAGTGTACTTCCCTCAAAGAACCAGGTAGGCTGTTGAAAATTTGTGTTCATCATTTGAGTGCGGGGGGGGGGGGGGGGGGGGGGGGCATGTTTTGCTTAGCTATGTTTTTTCTCAACACTTTTTATAGTGCGTGACAATCTTCACTACCTGCATATGAGGTACTTACTGCCGACAAAACTCGTTCTTTGTTTTCAATTTGTCTCAGATTTTCTTTGATCTCACGCTGCTTCGTCTCTATCTCTTCACTTAGTGTCTGAGCCTTGTCAAGTGCTGCTGTCGCTTCTGCTCGTTCGTTAAATAAGCGGATAAATGTCTAGTATTGTGATTGACATGAATACAATAATATATCTGTAGTAAGATGGCAAAAGATGATAAGTCACTTTTTTCCTGAAATAGATATTTATACACTGCAAGGTTGCTTTAGATAGTAGCAAGGCGGTGTCAGAATATTACGTCACTAAGACAACCACTTCAAAAGTTATAAACAGTAACAATAATGTGATAAGTCAAAAACCGTCAAATTTAAGATGGCAAAATATGATAAATAATTTTGACATGGATATGTCTTTTGGCTGGGGGCCAAGGAATTTTTCGCGACACTTCGTTCACACTTTTTTTTTCCCGACCGACACTTTTTTTCCCGACCGGCCCATTTTGTATTGATTTTCACGTACAACCAAGGCGTTACTAGGGAAGAGTAACTCCCATAGTTTTCATAGTAGGAAAATCGTTCGCCACTTTTTGGAATGCTCTCATTTTACCACGACATTTCATGACCTCTAAGCCATTGTAGTGTCAAGGAATGCTGATTTATTACTCTAAGTTAAAAACTAATATTGTTTTGTAACCATAATGGAATAATCTTGTGAAATGAAGGCACTAAATGGTTGGTATACAATTGAGTAGTAGGTACCAACTGGTAAGCAGTAGGTACTAGACATATCCATGATCTTTTGTTTTTCCCATCAAGGGAGAAATTAAAATGCTTGATTTTGTTAACGCTTTTTTCGTTCATGTGCCAAAGTAAAGACATAAAATGTCCAAAAAAAAGATAATATTCCATTGGAAAGTCCCTTCTCAAAATTAATCATAGAGGCCGTCAGCAATACCAAACCTGCTTCATTTAATACTCTTTCTAATAGAGTAGTAAATTTTACGTTTACTTTGCGAACTTGCGGAGAAAATTATGTTTAAATGTTGAAAAACGTGGCTTTTTCTATAAAATCGAGGGCTTTCTTTCCAGTGTAAAGACCCTCTATGAACCTTCGAGTTTGGGGTGGGTTTTGCAGATTAGTTGGTACACACACATTTTGGATTGACATTCTGCTGAAGCTCGACATTCTTTATGGCTTCTTTACAAATTAGAAACGATCATTAGAAAACATATAAATATTTACACCAAACATAATTTCCACAATATCATTGTACTGTGACTTGTTATTTAGGATCAGAAGTAGCACGGTGCTTGTGTAACATGAAATCTCAGCAACAAGTCTATAGCCCCATAGTAAATTTATAACATTCGGATCATTGAAAATTATCATGCATGTTTGAAACCTTCGTGAATGAATAATTCTCAAAGCTATAATTTCTTTAAAATTTTTATGACACTACAAAAAATGTCAATGCTTCCAAAACAATGGTAGCCTGTACCTGGTAGGTACCTGGATAATTCAGGTCAATTCCCTATTCTATGTATACAACCTATGTAAGCATCTCACTCAGCCATATAAAAATCCCAGGCTAAAAAAATTCATGTTTAAAAAATAAGGGGTAGCTAAAGTGCCCCACTTGTTTCATAGACACATTTATTTATGCTAAGATGGTATCTCACTAGTAAGTCTACGAGTTTTACGAATACACTTTAGAGTCCCTTTCTGGTCTCATTTCCTACAGGAAGCAGAAGCAAAACGAGCAGAAGCGACAGCAGCACTTGACAAGGCTCAGACACTAAGTGAAGAGATAGAGACGAAGCAGCGTGAGATCAAAGAAAATCTGAGACAAATTGAAACCAAAGAACGAGTTTTGTCGGCAGTAAGTACCTCATATGCAGGTAGTGAAGATTGTCACGCACTATAAAAAGTGTTGAGAAAAAACATAGCTAAGCAAAACATGAATCCCCCCCCCCCCCCCCCCCCCCCCCCCCGCACTCAAATGATGAACACAAATTTTCAACAGCCTGCCTGGTTCTTTGAGGGAAGTACACTATGATACTCTCAAATGCAAGGGAGTTTTTCCGACGAATCTTTTACTTTTGATGATCAAAATCCAACCAGAACAGAATGTTTGTAAAAGGATGTTGTGGTTTTAGTATGATACCACTGCCCACCCCACGCAAGAAGTCTGGGTCCAAGTCAGATTTATCCCTTCTTATTTCTGTCTGTGGAATCCATTAGAAGTGGATACGACGTGCAATTTGTGTGACCCCCTAGGGTAGTTCAAAAAAAAAAAAAAAAAAAAAAAGTTTTGGGATTTCTTGTCCCCATTGTTTTTTTTCTTCCTCGGTATGTCAGGATGACACTCCTACATTTTTAGCAAAAAATATTAATTCTAATCACTTCACCTGGGTCGATTTTGGCCAGTTATCGACCGCTATCGTAAACCAACATCTAAATTGGTGCCGAGGTGATGATTTGACGAACGGATTTCAATTTTTTTAGGTCAATTTATGGGTTTTCGCATGCGCTGAACACGATGAACTTATTTATTTTACGCTCCGTCCACTTGTTATCCGGTAAACTGGCAGAGGGCGCAGCTTGAAGATAAGTAAAAATCGAAAATTTCAGTTCACTGAATTTTCAACTTTGAAATTTTTGAAAACTTGATACATACTCTTATAGGAAATTTTACGCTGATTCCGAATATACCACATGTTAGTATTCTCATTTTCGTCTGTCTGTCTGTTTGTGTGTGTCTATCAGTGACGCTCAAGATGGCATTTTACGCTGCCTACTCCTGGAAAACGAGTGCACTGACTTATTTATTCTACGCATTAGTGAAAAGGTTTTAGGATAATTTAAACTATCATAAAATCATAGTTTTAGACAAATTTAGTTAACCCTATAATTGGTTTTACAGCAGATATGGACACAAAAAAAAAAGTAATACAGCTGGCTATAGAAAGAGACCTCTGATTGAAAACCTGATAGAAAAACGAAGAGAATGGAGGAAGAGGTACCACCGTGCCACCAAAAATAAAAGAAATGTAGAATATCACCAGAAAAAATGTAATTTTTTGAAAAAAGAACTCAAGAGGTTAAAAGAAGACTACATTCAATTAAAAATGAAATTTGTAAAAGCAAAAAGAAAGATGATAATGGAGACCACCCAGGAAGGTACGTTTTTCATTCATATTTCAACCGTTTTGTGAACTTTCTGTCTAGGAAAACCCTTCCGAAAACACGGGCCGCCGATTGCCATTTTCGATGGCGGCCTCTCCTGGCACCCCTACATGTTGCTAACAATCGCTTCTTTAACATTCTTTCATCGCTTTTATCGATTTCAGTTTTAACTCTTCGAGAGACATAACATGTGACTTACTATTCCAGCTTAGGCCTTATTCAATTATACCCCGTTTGAAATGTGTCTGGGAAACGGTTTTCAAATGGGATGATACGGCATTATCCGACCCCTCGAGAGATCTTTTTTTTCGTGTCGAACTGGATAGCATTTATCGTTTTTGGTCATCTGTTGAAAACAAAATTTATTTGAAAGAATGGAAACGACATGAAATATAAGAACATAATTATATAATATTTACCGCTTCAGAAAAAACCAACAATTTTGACGATTGATCAAAATTTTTTGTTGCTTGGGTATACTCGTCTCTACTGTGATAGCGACCCAGCCAGGATTGAACGTGCCAAACAGCAAATAATAATAATAATAATGCAATAACGATACCGAAGGATTGGTAATCCTTCGTTAGAATCGTCGCAAGGAACACTAAACCATTTCAAGTTACTCTAAGAGTACCAAAAACTTTCTCGCTTTCAGTAATTTTCTTTCCAAAGGAAACATTCAGATCAAGAGGACTGCTGACACCGATGGAGAAAAGGTGGAGTGGATGAAAATGAAGTGGATAAGGTATGAATCATCTTTTGGGGTGATACAATTTAAATATACACTTGACGAAGATTCACCATTTCGAACAGTAGATCTTTAGAAGCGGAAACGAGGAAGGCCATCATCAGGAATAATAATAATTCATTGACGGTTCCTCAATCTTACACAGGACCAGCACCAAGAAGCCTTGACCCTCTCAAGAAACAAGACCTTCTGTCGATTCTTTCATTGATTGACGTCGATTGCCATGATTTTTATAAACAACCTAGAACAACAGCAGATGCAGCTGAGTTTGATGAACTTGAATACAATAATATTGTTCTGGAAGACATTAATATTGTGCCTAATTAAGCGCAACTTTTTATTTTTAGTACGAGGACAAGGACAGCTTTTTTTATCAAATCACTGTTGTGATGTTTTGCTTTTAATAAAATTTTATTACAATAATAAATTTACTGATCACTTTTGTACCTATGTTTTATGGTTTTTTCTTTTTTTTTCGTTTTAAATTTTCTGTAGATGTGTTGAGAAGAGTGTTTAAAAATGAGGTTTTTGTGTAAAACAAATTTAATTTATTATCTTTTCGAGATCTAAAATTTATATCTTCCGGACCGTCCTAGAAAAAAAATCAAAAATAATAACAACAATGCTATTTTACCTATATTCCTATTCCTGATTTTGAAAAATTTACCATGAGAATTGAGCCTCTTTGTATAAAAGTTACCTGCCTAATTTTTTTCAAGTCTGGCTGGGTCTGACTGACTCCATGCAAACACGGTAGTACAGGTAACAAGAGTGGTAACACATGGCTTATCATGTTTTACCATCTTCACATGAAGTTGGCAAAATATGATAAGTAGGTACATCGAACCGAAAACGGTTTATAGGCAACCATTGCGAAAGAAAAAAAAAAAAAAAAAAAAAAAAAAAAAAAAAAAAAAAAATAAAAAAAAAAAAAAAAAATAATAATAATAATAATAGGTACTCGACTGGATCTCATATCAGATGTTTTTTCAAATCATCTGTAGAGAAAAATTGCTTTTTAAGAAAACAGCCGATTTTTCAGGCCGGACCAAAACTTAATATTGCCCTCCTGAAAATGTGAGAAATTTGACTTATCACCTCTTGCCATCTTACCATAGATATTATAGTATGAACTGCAAACTAAACGTTACTTTGCCTTGTAACAATAGGTCTTCATCATAATATCTACAAAATAAATTTCATACAACCTTTTATATTTTGATGTAATACAATAAAAACTTTTGATAATACTATGAAAACTTTGAAACTTATTTCTGTTGGTAAAAGCAGGTCGGCTACGCTCGCATCTCAAAAATACATAACATCAAGTAGCCAATCCCTTCTTAAGAATTTAGATTAGTCGGTCAGAGTCTAGAGTCTCGTGTCTCAAACTGATTGTTCGCAAACGTCTCGTGTATATGAAGAATAGTAAATGACAATGGTAACTAGAGAAATGATTATGCAGATTGTAACTGGAGTATGGTCACTAACAATAGTAATTAGAGAAATGATGGTATAAATGGTAAATGACAATGGAAAGTAGGTAAATAATGCTAAAGAGGGTAATTGAGGATGGTTCCTAACAAAAGAAATGATGCTATAGGTGTAACTCAATAATAATAATAATAATAATGGTTATTAGAATTCGGTTAATAAACGTTATTAGAAACTATATTACATGGATAGCCTTTGGTGCCCTTAGTATCTATAAAGATGGCTCAAAAAACCTATCTGGGAATGGCTACGGATGTTCTGTCAATGTGTCATTCAAATTAAGTAGCAATGCAACAATATTTACGGCCGAGATTTTAGCTGTAGTTGAAGCTTTGGACTATGTACTCGAATTTTTAAGCAACAATGTACTGATATTATCCTATAAGGGTTTACATCTTACAATGAAATTCTACTAATAATAAAATAAAAACGCTGCAATTCATTACATAAAGGTTATTATTTCTGTATGAGATAATACCTTCTACACGAACCACTGGTATATAGGTAACTATAGGGGGCGGCTTCGTCTGCCAACCCCTCCCATTGTGGCCTGACAGAGCGCAATTTTTTTTTAATCCTCATCATCATTCACATGTGCAGTTTTATTATCCAGAATTGAAGAGTCTATGATACATTGGATGGTATGCATAAAGGCAAAGCAAAAGCTTTCACTCCGAAATGTGAAGAACATGCTTTGTTTCCTATGCATAATAAGCAAATGCTATAGCACTTGCTACCCCATTTTACTTTGTAGTAAAGTAAGTGAAGCTAATAATATAGTATCTACTTCAAATCCGATGTATAAAACCCCGTTTTTGGCTCATAGAATTGATGCCTGTGAAACGATCGGGCTGGCTAGACTTTAGGACCAACTAGACCTCAAGTGGAGTTCATGTGTGAAAGAACGGATTCATCAAGTTAAAGACCTAAAGGACGGCGTACGGCAGAAGGACATTGCAGTTTCGGAATCTATGCACCTTGAAACGTAAAGTAACAAAGTTTGAGAGAAAATGATGTTTTTCCAATACGATCACAAAGGCTTATTATTGGGAATAATAACCAACATGAAATGAATTTTCTGAATCACAGCTCAAGCTCAACTTTTTATATTCTCTGGATCTTCTAGTAGATGTTTAAAGGAGCGTCTCCCCCTCAAGTGATGCCAGACGGTGGCGCACTATTTACCGCGGCCATGAATTTCTTTCCACGTTCTCAACAGCACGTCGAACCCCCATAACCAGTGCCATCTGAATCCAATTCTTCTTCATATATTCAACCTCCGAAACATAATTTCAAGCGCAATTCTGATCTTTTAGTTCAACTAATCTGTATTTTACTAAATGGATTGATTTAGGATATTTTTCTTTATTTTTAAATTGCGAGCATGCATCCATACCACCCTTAATTAGGTAAAGTAAGTTTATAATTGCATCAAGGTTACACAGATGTGAATGTACTCGAACGATACGTGAAGTATGAACTACTACATCACATATTTGATTCAACCAGTACATCGCAAGCATTACAACATATTGGGTGGGACTGAGTCAAGAAAAGAGAGTGGTTTTCGTTTGGAAGAGAGACCACATGGGTTTATGTGGGAAAGATATGAAAAGATGGACAGCGAAAAGAGGAGCAATGAAAAGTGCTGATGTTATAACATTTCCTTACAAGGAATTCCATGCAAAGTGCACAAGCCAAAAGACGATTTAATAGGTGGCATTCCCAGTCCACCTCTTATTCCAAAGGATGTTGTTACAGAAATGTTTTTCCAAAAATAAAGGCGGAACCATGGTATGAAATATTTTCCAGAGAAGGCAAAGAGTTTATATAGACTCAATCACGATTGAGAAAAACTGCGCAAGCAATCTGCTAAGCCCACTTATACAAATTTAATATGGGAAATTCAACCTGAATGTATAACTAGAGTTATAACAACCTATAACTAGAGGAAATTATTATATAAACGGTAGCTGACAATGGTAACTATAGAGAATGGATGCTACAGATGGTAACAACACATCAGACAATTGTGGGGGCGTCAAGCAATTTATTGAGCACATCCATCTTGAATACTCAGCGTATGAGATAAAAATAAGACTTTGAACAACTCTACCAGAATATCCCGGCCCCATAACATCAATTTTAAGGAAAAATGGTGAATTGCGTCTGGACATCGTATTTAATTTTAAAAGACATTGAACATTTATTTTGAAGCTATTTTGAATTTATTTTTGTGTGTATTGTTGTATTGTTTTTTGGTTGTTTTTATTATATTTATTGTTTATTGAATCTATTTTATTGAATACATTGTGTTTATATGTGTCTATATGGAGTAAAGTTATTAACTGAGTCAAAAAAGATAATAATAAATAAATAATTAAGATGAAATAAAATAATTAAAAAAATGATATGGGTAGTAATGGTGATAATAGGATGTTAACTAGAGGAATGATGGTATAGATGGTAGCTGAAGAATAGTAATAGGCTTTTAAAAAGCCATACGGGTTAGGCGTTGCAATTAACCGTTTCTCATGTGATTACGGTTGAGCAACTTCGAGTGTGGTGACCTTGGATGGGTGACCGCCCAGGTAAGGGTCAAACGTCCAAGTAGTTTTCACGTTTCTGTACGGCGAACCCCTCCGCCACTCAAGGGGGCGAGGCAATGAGTAGCTTTAAGCGAAATCATCAGAACGAATTCTGATCCTCCATTTGGAGGACAGCTGATGCCCGAGGCAGTTGGACGAAAAGCCCCAATCTGGAATGGTTGTTTACTTTACTTTAGCATAGTAATGGGCAATGGTAACTAAAGAAATGGTCGTGTAGATGGTAACTTGATGATGGCAACTAGAGAAATAATGGTATAGACGGTAACTAGAGAAATAATTATATAGATGGTAACTGGAGTATAATGACTAGAGAAATAGTTAACTGGAGAATGGTAAGATGTGAAATTACGGTAGAGATGGCAGGTGGAGAATTATAACTAGAGGAAATTATTATATAAACGGTAGCTGACAATGGTAACTATAGAGAATGGATGCTACAGATGGTAAATGGAGCATGGTAACTTACTATGGCAACTCGAGAAAAGGTAACTTACAATAGTAACTAAGAAGGATACTATAGATTTTAACTGACAATGGTAGCTAGAGAAATGATGATACTTAACCTATAACGCGGCATGAGGGCCTCTCAAGTCTACGATCTACGTTTTCCTGCTTTTGTGATTTTCTGATGCAGAAATGTATCCTCGCCTTTGGTCAAAATATTCTTTACTTCGAAATGCGATCTTATGTCACTGTTGGGTATTCCAATTAAATCTTATATCAAAAATATATCCTATATCACAAATGCCAGTCTTCGAATCACAAATGCTTGAACGAATTGGTAACTACCCCCTCCATCCCACACAACAGCCGCCGATCCGGGATTCCCGAGTTTGTTGCAAAATGACGGAAATAGTTCGAGAATTAATTGTAGCCTAGGCAACGTCAACAACCTTTGTCGCAGAAAAGGACTTTTTTTTTCGGCTTCCCCCTTTTTCATTTTTTTTCTCTTCACGGAATTCAAAATTTCTGCGGTTTCTGCACAACTATACCAAAATTTGGATCGAGCAAAAAAATAATCTTGAAAATCAGTTGAGAATTGTGGTCTTGGCTACGTCGACAAAATTTATCGCACACACGTACAAACATTCACGTACGGTTTTTTTCCCCCCACGGATTCGGTCTTAGAATGGTCAAAAACGGATTCGTATTCGGTAATTTTTTTCACATGCATGGGTTGTTTACCCCCCCCCCCCCCTCCCCAGATCGATTTCATTAGGTCGTCCCTCTAAGATACCAACACTTGCCGATATGATATAAGACGACCTAAAAATCTGCTAATTAGCTAAACTTGCTGAACAAAAACAAAGATATATTTTTTCACAGACAATAAACGAAAAATTCACCCATGAAAAGAAGGTGAAATATTGCAATGAATGGAATGGCAAAAAAAAAATTAATAAATAGATATAAATAAAAAATAAACCCCTAAGCTTCCAATAAACAAATGTATGACGTAATAAAATAATACATCGGTCTCTCAACACCATCGTGGAGCAGGGGATCAACAATAAAAATCACAATTTCCCTTTAGCCTTCGGAGGCCTATGTGTTGCATCATGGTTAAAATGGTAACTCAGTGCTCTTGAGGTGATTAATACCTATGATCTATGATACCTATTGTACGTATACCGTTCCAAAATTATGGTTTTCAAGTTTTTAAACCTCTCTTGAATTTTAGCGTTTTTGTTCGTAAATTAAGTTGAAAATTCTTACCATTGTACCATAACATTATGTACCGCATTATTATATCATATGTACCTACATAAAGAAGTTGGGGATTACTAGGTGAAGCATTTATATATGATATGAAGATCATAATGGAAATGTATAAGCTCTGGGAAAATAACGCCTAGGGGTTTACAGATGAAATTTAATTGAATAATTTTCTGTAACAGTTAATAGGGTTTTTTCTTCTTTTTTACCCATGGCTTTTCACAGTAAGTGATAAAACTACACTTGCCATACATTTTATAGTGATTCTGCAACTAGTTCTGACTAGGGTGCACCCAGTTTTACGTCCCTACCTGAAAAAATAGATACTTCAAAGAATTAATAACATGATCATCAAAAGTGCGCTTTGAAACTCTGCAACATTCGAAACATTTGAAACTCCGAAGCGAATTTCTTCTCTATTCAACCTATGAAGCTGGAATTTTGTAGACATGAAAAATGATCCGTTTTTCAATTCTGAATCAGAAAATTTAACGTTAAACTAATTATCTCCTCTAATTGGCAAAATTTTAAATAATCGATATATACAGGAGGCTGGTCATATACCTACATCATGCAATAGCGTCTCTCCTTTCTTATTTGAATAAATTATCATTATTAAAAAAATTGTTATACTAGTGGAAAGTTGACATTTCGGGGATTACTGCAATTTCTTGTCATAACAAATTTATTATAGGGTTAAAAAAATATAGGCCGTAGTGATCTTGAACGACAAACTGTGTTCCCAAAGGGAAATTACACTCTCACTCCATAGGTACGCCAACTAAGCACAGAGTCTTCAATAAAATCCTTGAAACTTTAGTTAATTATTTTATAAGTTAATATAAATAAATAAGGGATAACTTTTGATGATGGGAAGGGATTTGGAGTTTTGTAATAGATTATCAATTCGGCTAGTAGTAAATCAATAAATTTGGAAACCATTCAACTACTTAAATTAATTTTCTATTCACTGAAATTAAAATTAAAATTCGATAGGTACTAAGAAAATATAAAATATAGTAATTATTGCTAAATATATTAGGAATTATGGAGTAGGTATATACATTCTTTTATTAGGAAATTGTTTCCTCTATAATATCGTGTAAGTGATAATTAGGAAGTTCTTACTACACTCAAATCACTTATGAAATAGGTTTCATAACTTACTATTGGCACACTCATTTCACTAGTTGGCATTAAGCACTGTAGAAGTTTTTAAAAGAGTGACATTCGTACTGCGATGGTAGTTCTACAATTCAGGAGTACTTATACCTAGTTTATTTATTGTCAGAAAATAGTTATGGTTGATTATACATTTTACTGGTGATTTCGAACTACTATTAATATTAAACATCAGAACACATTATGAAAACTAACATTGTGTTAGGAATCATACATAGAACATAAGAAATAAATTTATTGCATTCATAATGAAAATGGGTTATCATATGTATGCTAAAAGTATACTAAATACTAACACCTGTGCTCTGAAAACCTAAGAAAATGTAATAATTGAAGGAGGACCTCGATGATAAAAGAATGTCATCAGTGTAAAATATGTAAAAATAATTTATATTATGTTGAAAAACGAGGTATCGAAAATTGCCGTGTAATTTCCCAAATCAATAATATTGAAGAATGGCATCAACTTTTAGGTGACTTGAATGAAGGAAGTATGAGAGAAATCGTCAATCACCGTAGGGCATAAGGAGTTGAATTTAGTGGACAACTATCAGCCTGCAAAATATGTGCCATGGGCAAAATGGCACAGAAGCCATTTCCAACACACTCTTTTAGAACTTCTAAAATTCTGGAAATTATATATACAGACATTTGTGGACCTATGCGAACATCACCCAAGAAAGGTTCAAATTATTTTTTAACATTTATTGATGACCACACACGTTGGTGTGAAGTAAGATTTGTGAGAAACAAAAGTAACATTCTAAATGAATTTATAAAATATAAAAATTTATTGGAAAATCAAAAAGGGGGACGTATAAAATTTGTACAATCAGATAATGGAAGTGAATATAGAAAAACTGTGACCCACACTCCAGAAGAAAACGGTATAGCAGAACGAAAAAAACCGATCACTTGTTGAAACTGCGAGATGTATGCTGATCCAGTCAGGACTGCCACCATCATTCTGGGCAGAAGCCATTTTTACTGCAAATCACATTCGGAACACCTGTCCTTCAAGAAGTTTGGATGGAAAAACACCATTTGAAATGTGGATAGGTAAGCCCCCTATTCTAACCCATTTTAGAACATTTGGTTGCATGGATCTCTTGATAAATCACCAACCAAAGGAAAATTTGAGCCACGAGGAAAATCGTGCATGTTTCATGGTTATTCGGAAATATGCAAAGCTTACAGAATATTTAGGAAGAAGAAAGAAGAATAACTGAAACAAGAGATGTAAGGTTCCTTCCTGGATGAATTTCAAAAGAAAATCAATATGAAGAATTCGAAACGAGATTGAAGAAAAAAGAAACTGACAGTAAATCAATTACAATACCATTGAAGAAGAAAAATTCAAGAAATGGACAAGAAGGAGATAATCAACAACGAAATTTAGAAGACGCTGATGAAGAACCTGGCCAGATAAAATTCACTACCAACGATGAGCAGCCAGTAGTTTCCAGCCGAGGGAGAGGAAGGCCTTGGATCATTCGGTCTGGAAATTCTGGCAGACCACGGAAACTTTATAGTCCAGTTCAAACACAGCATTGTACTTTGTTGGATGAGGATATCATTGAGAATTGTTATCAAATAAATGCGAAACGTTGCACACAAATTCGTGACAGATGCAATGAACAACCCAGAAGCAAACTATCAAACCAAGAATCAAACACAGCATTTGGACACAAAACAACAATATTCCTCATCAATTCCTGAGACAATGTTCATATCACACAATGCAAATTCATTATCTGTCAACCGAATCCACGATTCCTGTTCTGCTAACAGAGAGCTGCCTGGAACAAACCGCCATGTTTTCACCAGTGAACTTGGAATTGCCAGTTTGAGGGGACGTGTTGTTCATGCAAACTGACACTCCAATATCAATTTATTTAGTTAACTGTGTTATATTCACATGTTGATAGTTATGTTGTGTTGTCAACAAATAAAATTACTTCGCCTCTAAAATCTATCAAAGATAGTTGTTCTAATTTCACTTATAAAAAATAACTAACTCTGCTAAAATAAAATTCACTAAATAAAACATATTTACAAGAGTAAATATTGGTAGCCAAATAGCATCATAGAAGTTATTACCAAGAGTGAAAACGACTAATCAGGAATGCCCTTGATTTATTAATTAAGCTCGATGAAAAGGAAATAACTTTTCATTTTTCCAGTGATTTCGAATTATCTGGTCAGAGGTCGTCCCCTAAAGAACAATGTTGATGCTGTGAAGTGGTTTTTAATGATGGGTATTCGGTTACTCAGTCAAAATTCTGATTCGTCCAAGTCAATTTTCCAAGCTTATTTCTCAAGGAATTTATAATTTGCTGTTCTGACAATTTTGAGCACGATTTTGTATACCTACTCAACCCAGGAAACTTGGCAGACTTTTGGTTTATTGTTTTCAATAATGAACCTTTGTAATCGACCAAGAAAAACAATTTTGAACACCCCCTGAAAATTTATTGGTTTACGTTTCATGATGCGTAGAATCCAAAAATCAAATTAAAAAAAAATCCGTCCGTCCGTCGTTTGCGGCTTCCCACCGAAAATACTAGACCAAACTATATAAAACTTGTGTTAAAAATCACATTTGGGGTCTGGATGGGCTATTTGGATGTCTTAAAGGGCTAAACATTTAAAAAATCGAGATCTTGAAAACTATCGAACTAACAGTAATAATTGTTTTCTTGTCAATGATGAATTTAATCCCAAAGAATCGATTAAAACCACTCTCAACGTTTTACGTTGAATAGTTCGCTTTCCCTAAGGGCTTGAACATCGAAAAAAAACCTTCGAATTTCTAAGCGCAAGAAGAAAGAGAAATCACACGCTGCAGGCGGATCTATTGAATAGATGATCAAGCCTAATTTCAACAGTTTTCATCTGATTTCGACGAAACGTTCGGGGTTAGGCTGTAAATGGACCAATAATAATTCCATACTTCTCAAATCATTACTTCATTTTGCGTATGCGCAAACATAAATTCCTTCAAGCATAATTTGTTTACGCCCTAGTCGTCCCATCCCGCTCAAATTTGGTGCATAGTTGGGGGACAGAGGTTTCATTATTCCTTGTTAAGTTCAATATAGTTGCATCATTATTAGCTCCTGCGCATGCGTGAAAGAGCACTCCCAGGAAAAAGGTATAGTTTTCATCAGATTTTGATTACATTTTCTGGGAATTTGCGTGTTACGCTGTAGATCCCTACCAATTTCATTTTTCTCAAATTATTACTCCATTCTCCGCATGCGGTAACGTAAATTACTTCAAGCATAATTTCCCCGTTTTTTAAACTAACTGTGAAGCGTGAAATTGCGGGGTCTTAGAACTGTAAAACTGTGAATCCTTCTCTGAGGCACAATGCGTCGTGTTCCGATCTTAAATTAAATACGGAGTTTAATAATTATAGACCAATGGTCTGCGTAGAAGGGCTATCTAACACAGAAATAATAAACTATTGTGTAATAATTTGCAGCGTTCTTTGTTTGTTAGGGAAGCCTTGCTAAGGTATTTATTATTTGGGTGCACAGAACCCTGAGTTTCTAAATAGCTTCCAATTTAAAAATATATAACACTTTTTAAATTTTCTCTGTAATATATTTATGAGTTACAGATTAAAACATTTTAAAGTTTTTAATTTTAAATAAATGTAGACTTTTGATGATGGAAGGAGTTTTAAGATTCATAGAAGAACAGTCAACATGCAAAGCAATGAAAAGTGGAACCTTTGCAACTAAAATGGAATAAATTGCTTTCCTCAGCAATAACAACTCGAGACTTTGAATTGGAAAAATGTCCACCATTGTGATTGATGATGAATACATTATACAGTAAAATGTACATCACTTTATATATTTACCAGTAATTTCAAATTATTTGGTTAGGGGTCGTCTCCCAAAGAAAAATGTTGATACTGTGAAGTGGTGTTTGATAATAGGTAATTGGTTACTCAGACAAAATTCTAATTTTTCAAAGTCAATTTTCCAAGTTTGATTTCTGAAGGAATTGCGAATTTGCTCTTCTGTCATCTGGGCATGGGTTTGTATGATCACTCAACGCAGGCATTTTTCATTTGGGTGCACAGAACCCTGAGTATCTAAATATCTGACACCTTAACGAAAAAGGTAAACACGCGAAAACATTGAAGTGCAATAAGTATGCTATTTACTTCGTGAATTAACTCTGTAATATATTTATAGGTTACGGATTAAAACATTTTAAAGTTTTTAATTTTAAATTAATGGAGACTTTTTATGGGGGAAGGAGTTCTAAGATTCGTAGAAGAACAGTCAACATGCAAAGCAATGAAAAATGGAACCTTTGCAACTAAAATGGGATAAGTAAATTACCTTTCTCAGCAATAAGAAATTAAGATTTTGAAGCGGATAAATGTCTAGTATTGTGATTGATGATGAATAAAATAATATATATAATTATATAGCATGAACTGCATACTACACGATACGTTGCCTTGTAACAATAGGTCTTCATCATGATATCTACAAATATATTTCATATAACCTTATATATTTTTGTGTAATATATATTACTTGAAGAATGATATACTACAAAAACTTTGAAACTTATTTCTGTTGGTGTGACCCTGCTATTAATTTTCACTAGGGTGCATCAGAACCCTCAGTTACTAAATATCTACCAATTCACTTTAGAGTGAATCAACACAAAAACTTTGCAATATGCTCTTCATAAATCAACTTTGGATAACTACTCCATAATATGTTTAAACGTTACAATTGAAATACAAGTCAATGGTCTTGCAGTTTTGTCTAATAAATGAAATAGGACTCTTGATGATGGAAGGATTTGGAGATTGGTAGTTGATCAGCTTGTAGAGCCATAAGGAGTGGAAATCATGCAACTAAATATTATATTAACATTCTGAGAAATAAGCTATTGAAATTCTTTGTTCGAAAAATGTCCATTATTGTAAAGGATGATGAAGACATCAAATATGAGCTATAGGTATGTAAGGCAATTCTCTTGTAGGGCAACTATTTGCTTTAATAATATCATCTGCGTAATATATCTAAATATTCCAAGATCATTATCGGTTGATAATATTAGCTAACATTCCAACCTACCTGGAATTGAAAATATACCTTAAAAATAGGTATGTGAATTCAAGTTTCATAATCAACGGTTAGATTTAGTAAATTATTACAGGTATTTTTATCGGTAGCCAAATGTCATCATAGATGTTATTAACAAGAGCGAAAATGACTAAAGGAATGCCCTTAATTTATTTATTAGCAACGATGTACGGGGAAATAACTATTCATTTTATATATTTTACAGTTAATTTCGAATATCTGATCAGGGGGCGTCTCCTAAAGAACAATGTAGATGCTGTGAAGTGGTATTTAATAAAATTGGTAATTATTCAGACAAAACATTGATATTTCAAAATCAATTTTCCAAGCTTGATTTCTGAAGGAATTGCAAATTCGCTGTCCTGAAATTTGGGTGCGGGTTGTATTATTACCCCACATAGACAACAAGGCAGACTTTTTTGTTTGTTAGAATGACCTTACAAAATTATTTCTCATTTGGGTGCACAGAACCCTGAGTTTATAAATTTCTACCTATTTAAAAAATATGTTAAATACGCGAAAACATTGAAGTGCAATAAGTATGCTATTTACTTCGTAAATTAACTCTGTAATATATTTAATAAGCTACAGATCAAAACATTTTAAAGTTTTCAATTTTAAATAAATGGAGACTTTTGATGATGGAAGGAGTTCTAAGATTCGTAGAAGAACAGTCAACATTCAAAGCAATGTAAAGTGGAACCTTTGCACTAAACCGGAATAAATAAATTACCTTTCTCAGCAAAAAGAAATCAAGATTTTCAAGTGAATAAATGTCTAGTATTGTGATTGATGATGAATAAAAATATATATATATATATATATATATATATATATATATATATATAAGAAAACAATATTTATATTTATATATACATACATCACCATCACATTATCTATACGTTACATCTATAACATCATTGTATACATTATCTATATATACAAGAAAACATTTATTTCTCCTTCTATATCTGTGACCAAGATTTTGATCGAAACATCAGATTATTCTTTCTTTCGTCTTTTATCTGTGAAATTTCTTTCCTAAATTAATCATATATATATATACATAATGAACTGCATCCTACACGTTACTTTGCCTTGCAACAATAGGTCTTCATCATAACATCTAAATATTATATTTCATATAACCTTATATATTTCTATGTAATATATTTTACATTAAGAAAAGATATGCTATGAACACTTTGAAACTTCTAGTGTGACCCTGCTATCATTTTTGACTGGGTTATCATTACATTATTACAGGCATTTCGTTGGGCGACAAATGGCTCTATAGAAGTTATTAACAAGAGTGAAAATGACAATTCATTTTATACATTTTACCAGTAATTTCAAATTATCAGGTCAGGGGTCGTCTCCTAAAGAATAATGTTGATGCTGTGAACTGGTGTTCAACAATCGGTAATTGGTTACTCAGACAAAATTTTGATTTTTCAAAGTTAATTTTCCAAGCTTGATTTTTCAGGGAATTGCAAATTTGTTGTTTTGACATTTGGACAAGGGTTTATATTATTACACAACCCAGGCAACTTGGCAGACTTTTTTCTCAGTTAGTGTGACCTTGCTAAATTAATTTTTTTTTTTTTTTTTTTGGTGCACAGAACCCTAAGTTTCTGAGTATCTATCAAATCTGCAAATTTTAAAATAAGCCGAAAAATTGAAGTGCAATTATTATGCTGTTTACTTTGTAATATATTAATTCGTGACATGTTAAAACATTTTAAAGTTTTGAATTTTGATTAAATGGAGACTTAGGATGATGGAAGGAGTTTCAAGGTTCCTAGAAGAACAGTCAACATGCAAAGCAATCAAAATTGGAAACTTTGCAACTAAAATGAGATGAATTACCTTTCTCAGCAGTAAGCTTTAAATTCTATTTGGTTCAGTAAGCTTCAAGAAAAAATACAAAACATGCCCTAAATCGTTGTGTATCAGAACTTGACAATGTTCTTGTTCGTCAATCTTCTTTCATCATTAGGCGCCAGTGGATGATCCGTTGGTTGATAATATTCGCAAACATATTCACCAACCTGGAACTGAGAATAGTTTCTAGTTAAACATTAGGTATGTAAAGATATGTTTCATAATAAACTGCAATATCTGGTACATTAGTACTGCATTTTGTAAATATCCATGATGATGATTACAATTTTTTTTGTATACATTTTTCATTAATACATATTTTTAGTTATTTGATAATACTAAATATTTTTATAGATCACAGTTAATTGTACTAAGGTATCTGTAAAGTTCTTTATAGACCATTTGCTCTGTTGACGTCAGAATAAAATCTAAATTGAACGGAGCTGGGATTTTATCGCTCTATTGTCCATAAGAAGTTGTCGTTCTCGAGAAAATATGGAGCACTCCAATATTTTGTGTTGCGCAGTATCTTCCTCTCCACAGTGATCGCAGCCGCTGGCGACATTTCCAATCCCAAGTCGTTGAAAATTGCAATTACAGAAGATGCGTCCACTTCGTAATCTGGAAACAGTTTTTATGAAGTTTTTGTCTTCAGATGGATAGAAGTCAAACCAAGGTTTTGTTGGAAGTGTTGGAAAGAGAGTTCTGTAGTAGGTGCCTGACGGGTAGGAGTTGAAAAGATTTTGCCAAGTTCGACGCATGTCCGGTGGATGCGTTGATAAAAATCCCTGAATTACAATTACAATCTTTGTTAGCGTTGATTCAATATTAGCAAAGATTTATGGGAATTTTGAAATTAATTTGTAATATTTTACCAGTAATTTCGAATAATTAATAATATTGATCACTACCTGACCAGGATGACTCCCTAAACTACCCGGTAGGACCAGCTAGCCTTAACAGGACGGATTTAAATTTCTTATCACCTTGAATTCACCAAATCGGTTTAATTACATTGAAAATCAATGCCATTTGCCAATACAAAAGCTGTCATGGTAATAAAATATAAATATGATTATACTGAAACTATCCAGTCACGTCTCAAAGTTTAGTTGGTTTGCATTGGGCTTCTCACTCTTTGTTATGGGTCAACAATTACCACGATAAAGATAGACTAGGATAATTAAACATGTGTTTAAGAAGTCGAGTTTAATGTATTTATTTGCATAAATCACAATTGCTTATTACCATTTTGTGTTAAAGCGTTTTAATGACAGAATGAATGAATTTTCATTAGACAATATGAAGAAAATTTACAAAACAATATGTATACAAGCCAATATTTATATAAGACAAGCTACACAGAAAATCTGTATGAACAGCGAAAACTCTATATCAAAACTTTATTATTATCATCTGATGTGGACCATTTTTGGGTCACGTTGAATACAATACGAGTTATGGAGGCTAACTGATCAGCTGAGGGGCTTCTGAGGCTAATTTCTTTTCTAATCTACCTATTGAACTACATTATATTATTGTAATGGAGGAGTTTATGAACAAGAAACAAAAATACTTTCAAATCAATACTCTTACACGGTGGGAAGATGACTTTGTTATTAAGGGGTTCGTTTATCAACATTTATTGAAAAGCGTAGCATTGAGGGGTCCTGGTTCTGTGAGGGGGCGACGAACTCTTGCCTCGAGTTTAGATAATGTACTATAGACTGGGTTTAATCATCCTCTGTAAAATGGATATCTAATACAGAAATAATAAACCTTTTGTGCAATAATTCGCAACATTTTATCTTTCTATCCGGTTGTGTTCATGTCATACCTACTATTCAAAAAAAAGCTTGCCATATATTTAAAATGTCACTTCATTTAGCTCACTCATGTCAACACACTAGCTCACAATGTCACTCATTTGTTGTATGCTTCCTTAAGTTTACTATTTATCTTGTAATAATGTCCAATTACCCAGCCCGCTTTTTCTCATGTGCCAGATTTTCATTAAATCGCAGATACCGTTCAGCAGATCATTCATTCAATGTCCCATCGTTTCATTTCCACTAACGGTCAAACTCTTCGCCTTGATATCGCTCAAAAACGAGAAATCTGCTGCAGATATATGCTCGTGTAGCTAATAGCTTGCCAAACCTATAGCAGATATCTGTTTTCGTCGTCAACGATGGACGCAGAAACGTATCGTCGGTTCTTGCTGATAAGCAATACGGTAACGAAGAAGCAAGACATGGAAATGCTCTCTCACATTTCTTAGCATATCATTCTTTAAATGTCCCATCGTTTCATTTCCACGAACGGACAAATCTTTCACCTTGATATCGCTCAGAAACACCAAATGTGCTGCAGATTTCTGCTTGTGAAGCTAATAGCTTGCCATGCCTATCATAGCAGATATCTATTTTCATCGTAAACGACAGATGCATCAAAGTATCGTCGGTTCTTGCTGCTTAGCAATACGGTAATGAAAAAGCAAGACATGAAAACGCTCTCTCGTCGTTACAGAAACTGTTTTGTACGTGTTCTTCCATTCAGGATTACCGTAATACGAATTTATTTACTGTTTGGGATGAAGTAAACACTACTCAACAATAGGTAAGTAACTAATTGCAGTTCCTTAATAGGCTTTGCCCACTTTTACCTATTTTGTACCTACTTCCAGATAGAAACTTTCACTGGGAAGGTTGTTGCGAGGCACTTAAGACCTCGGGAGTGCCCTTGTCATTGGCTGCCGACGCTAACTACCGCTCAATGAGACCGCAGGAAGGAGTTGAAGGTTTTCTCTCGTAGGAATCCCATATTAGAGAACTACGAGACGTTCCTTGGGATATTCACTATTGTCCTGGTCTTGAATTCAGAAAAAAAGCTGAGAATATGAAATTAAAAACCGTGCATATTATTATGCAAAGGTGTATTATGTCTGTATTAAATAACACTCAGAATCAACTAATCTACCTTCCCCTAACTGCTAGCAGAATGAGTTGGCGTGGTCATCACTCATTCCCCAGCCAGAAATCTGGCCTTCAAAAGGTATGTTGCAAATGCTATTAAATCCAGCCAAGTCTACGAGCCAAGATCAATCAAGTTGCTATTCACCGTCGTGTTGAAGACTTTTTCATTTTCCAACTCTTTTAACTGGAGTGCAAACAGTTGGTAGTGCAATGCTCCGGGCGGTCTCATTCGATTCAATGATTTCTATGTTCTATCTAAATCACACTAAAAAACTGCCCTTTATACCTATAAATAATTTTCAAGATCTTGGTATATTAATATATCAACCCTTATTTCACCACTTCTGATTGGTTAAAGGTAGTTCCATGATTATCCTTAAGGTAGTGAAATTCATGGTTGAATTTTGAGCCAATTTCCAAAGTAGATAGTTTAATTATAAAATCTTCAGACAGCAATTTTTTTCTTCTAACCATCAAATTTTGAAGAGGTTAAAAAAAAAGACAATTTTTTTTTCTTGGGCCAACTCAACCAATAAAGCCAGTCATACACCGTACTCGCATGGGCGAATTCACGTGAATTTTCGTATTATATTTCATGTTGAATTGCTGTCCAACGAACTCATCCTATCCTTTATGAATGCTTTATTTTTGTAGGCGAAAGAACGGATTCTTATATCCAAATTATAAATTATAAGGAGAGTAGTTATCTTCTGTAATGGTCCAATATTGAGGGACATGTCCACAGCAAGCTCATGGGGGCCGAACCCAACACCAAACTTACTGAGGGACTTCTCAGGAAAAACCGTAGGGTACTTAAAACAATAAACGCCCTTATAACCGGCTTTGCACCCCTACGTTTCCACCTACACCGCATAGGGGTCACACAAAACTCAACCCTGTGCCGACCATGCGAGGAGACAGACGAAACAGTATCCCACATAATCTTCGAGTGCCCTGCACTCACCTATCGCAGATTTGAACTCTTTGGCGCACTAACCCAAATGATGTCTATTCGAAGCGAACAATTAATCAAAGGACTCACATCCCTCACCAGAGGGCTGAATCTCTTTGATTAAACGCAAAATTCTCAGAAAAGTACAATTTTCACCACAATTACACCAGGCTTCCGTGCTTGGGGCTCAAAATAACCCCACACTGCGAGTTTTCCTATACATCAACATCTATCGTTCGTAATGATAAATACCTACATGAAGAGCTACGATAACTCAGAAATCGTTTAAGAATGCTTCAAAACGGATTTCGATTTAAAAATCGGTTTGAAAATTTTCTGTGTCCATCGCAACAGCTTTGTTTTCTACGAAATTTACAGAAATCAGCTAAAATATTGCCCATTTATTCCAAAATTTTGTTTTAAACCCTTTCAATCCATAATTTTACCATCTGGGGTTCATTGAAGAGTTGAAGCGTTGCGAATTGTTGGGTTGAATTGAAGTGATACCAAGCACACCCAGCCGATATGATTTATGAGACAAATATCATATACTTTGGTCCAGTAGGTAATTTCATTTAAAGAAACCTCAAATGGCGGTAGGTAATTTTTCTTTATTCAATTTTTAAAATCTGCTTATCATGGAACGAATCATCGACCTGGTTGAATTGGCGCGTTACTATGATTTTCGACTTACTCGCCTCTAAATGGAAAATTATACGTATTGCAGATGCTTATTACTATGATTGTTGACTTGCCCATCTCTAAATGAGGATAAATAAATACGTACTTATAACAAACACGAAAGAAGAATAGCTCAGTTAAAGCTACTTACAAGTACCAAGGAATATCTGCAGAAATATCTAATAAAGTTCCAGAAATAGGTTATTGTACTCCTGCTCACCCAGGTATCCCGAACACTTACATAAATTCACGCTAATATATTTGAAATCTTGTTTGTAGTGCCTAAAGGCCAGAGTCTTATTTAGTGCCAAAAAGAGAAAAAAAAAAGTCTGCCAAGGTGGGGCACGTAGCTTCCTCGTTTACCTATGCTATTCTTCCAACTATCAACCAAATTTAAGCGAACTCGAACGACTAGAGAATGAGGAGATAGAACATGATGGAATTTACGTTTGCGCATCCGCAGAATGAAGTATTGATTTGGCAAAACAATGAAACTGATATGGGAACATCTACAACCTAACCCGCGCATTCTCAGACAATTTCATCGAAATTGGATGAAAACAGTGGAAATTAAAAAAGATTTCACTTAGGCGCATGCGCAGCAGCTATCAACGATCGTCATCGAAACCGTCATCCCCCAACTATCATCCAAATTTGAGCGAGATCGAACGACTAGGACGTGAGAAAATGATGCTTGGTAGAATTTACGTTTGCGCATGCGCAGAGTGAGATATTGAGTCAAGAACGATGAAACTGAGAGGAGACCGTCACCCCTATAGCCCGCACATTCCCTGAAAATGTCATCCAAATCTGATGAAAACTGTGGAAAATAAGCTCGTTACAAGGATTTGCAAGGACACACGACAGACATACAAACACAGACAGACATGGAACCGAAGTTGTCCAGAATGGTCAAAAACGTAAAATGCGAGAGGAAATTTTGATTTTGGAAACCTAACATTTTTTTTCCACCGAAATTGAAAACAGTGCTTCCGCTACTTTCAGGTAGACTCGGAAGCAAAACCAAAATACGAGTTTCTGAAAAATGAGGCAGCTAATCACTGAAACAATATCAAACGTAACAATTGGCTCATTACGACGATTTTCGATTTACTCGTGCCTAAATGGAAAACTATACGTATTTATAATAATATGAGAAAAATAATACCTCATTTGAATCTATTTACAGATAAGAAGGAATGTATACAAGAATAAAAGTAAAGTTCCAGAAATTAACAACCGTCCGAATATTTTACAATTGCTCACCCAGGTCTCCCTAACACCTACGGAAATTCATGCTTAACCTTTTGTGTAATGCATAAAGATCAAACTCTTGTTTAGTGCCTAGAAGAAATAAAACCAATATTACCGAGAAAATGACGAATGTTGAATAATAGGCGCCATTACTATGATTTTCGACTTGCTCATCTCTAAACGGAAAATTATCCGCATTTATATTAATATAAGAAAAAAAAGCTCAATTGAATCGAGTTACATATAACAAGGAATATTTACAACAGCAACGTTCCAGAAATTGATTATTGTATGCCTGCTCACCCACCGGAGTGAAGTTAGCAATAGATTCTCGCATTGGAAATATTGCTGCGAGACGTCAGCAATAGTTTTTAGCAATAATATCACTCCGGTTGTTTACTCTACTCTGAATTGAAAATTATACCTATTATTAATGATTTAGGAGGACATAATACCTTAACTGGATATGCTTACAGATAACAATGAATATTGACAAGAACATCAACTAAAGTACAGTTACGGTAATCGTCAACTGTTTTATTATTGTACTCGTGCTCACTCAGGTCTTCTAAACACCTAAAAATGTTACTATAATTAGGAATTCTGTTTGTAGTAGGTACTTAACACAATTCTTAGGGCCTAATTAGAAATAAACCAAAATATTAGCTTTATGAAAATGACGTAGCCAATTACTGAAAAAGAGCAGAGTCAATAGACATATTAGTATTTTCGACTTATATATCTTTAATTGGATAATTATACGTATTTATTATAATATGAGAAAAACATTAGCTCAATTGAATCTACTTACAGATAACAAGGAATGTCTACTAATATTACAAAAATTGGTTAATTTACGCCTGCTCATCCTGGTCTGGCAAACAGTTACACATACTCATGCTTTGAAATTAGGAATCTTGTTTGTATTGCCTAAGCGCCAAAGCCCTATTTATTGCCAAAAAGAAAATAAACCAAAATACTCCCTAATACCTACAAAAATTCATGATACGATATTAGTAACCTTTTGAGTAGTGCCTAAGGACCAAACTGTTGTCTAGTGCCTAGAAGTAAAGAAAACCAATATTACCGAGAAAATGACGAATAATGAATAATAGGCGCATTACTATGATTTTCGACTTGCTCATCTCTAAATGGAAAATTATACGCATTTATATTAATATAAGGAAAACAAAAGCTCAATTGAATCGTGTTATAGATAACAAGGAACATTTACAACTGTAACGTTCCAGAAATTGATTATTGTATGCCTGCTCACCCACCGGAGTGAAGTTAGCAATAGATTCTCGCATTAGAAATATTGCTGCGAGACGTCAGCAATAGATTTTAGCAATAATATCACTCTGGTTGTTCACTCTACTCTGAATTGAAAATTATACCTATTATAAATGATTTAGGAGGACATAATACCTCAACTGAATATGCTTACAGATAACAATGAATATTGACAAAAACATCAACTAAAGTAAAGTTACGGTAGTCCTCAACTGTTTTATTATTGTATTCGTGCTCACTCAGGTCTTCTAAACAACTACAGATGTGACTATAATAACAAGGAATATCTACTAACATTCCAAAAATTGGTTATTGTACGCCTGCTCACCCTGGTCTGCCAAACAGTTACACATACTCATGCTTTGAAATTTGGAATCTTGTTTGTATTGCCAAAGGGCCAAAGCCTTATTTATTACAAAAAAGAAAATAAACCAAAATACTCCCCAACACCTACAGAAATTCATGATACGATATTAGTAAGTAGTAGTGCCTATGGACCGAACTCTTGTTTAGTGCCTAGAAGAAATAAAACCAATATTACCGAGAAAATGACGAATGTTGAATAATAGGCGCATTACTATGATTTTCGACTTGCTCATCTCTAAATGGAAAATTATCCGCATTTATATTAATATAAGAAAAACGAAAGCTCAATTGAATCGAGTTACAGATAACAAGGAATATTTACAACAGTAACGTTCCAGATATTGATTATTGTATGCCTGCTCACCCACCGGAGTGAAGTTAGCAATAGATTCTCGCATTAGAAATATTGCTGCGAGACGTCAGCAATAGTTTTTAGCAATAATATCACTCCGGTTGTTTACTCTACTCTGAATTGAAAATTATACCTATTATAAATGATTTAGGAGGACATAATACCTCAACTGAATATGCTTACAGATAACAATGAATATTGACAAAAACATCGACTAAAGTAAAGTTACGGTAATCCTCAACTGTTTTATTATTGTATTCGTGCTCACTCAGGTCTTCTAAAAACCTACAGATGTGACTATAATTAGGAATCCTGTTTGCAGTAGGTACCTAAGGACACAATTCTTAGTGCCTAATTAGAAATAAACCAAAATATTAGTTTTATGAAAAATGACGAAGCCAATTACTGAAAAAGAGCAGAAAGGTGTGAATCAATAGGCATATCAGTATTTTGGACTTACATGTCTTTAAATGGATAATTTTACGTATTTACTATATTATGAGAAAAACATTAGCTCATTTGAATCTACTAACAGATAACAAGGAATATCTACTAACATTCCAAAAATTGGTTATTGTACGCCTGCTCACCCTGGTCATCCAAACAGTTACACATACTCATGCTTTGAAATTTGGAATCTTGTTTGTATTACCAAAGGGCCAAAGCCTTATTTATTACAAAAAAGAAAATAAACCAAAATACTCCCTAACACCTACAGAAATTCATGATACGATATTAGTAAGTAGTAGTGCCTATGGACCGAACTCTTGTTTAGTGCCTAGAAGAAATAAAACCAATATTACCGAGAAAATGACGAATGTTGAATAATAGGCGCATTACTATGATTTTCGACTTGCTCATCTCTAAATGGAAAATTATCCGCATTTATATTAATATAAGAAAAACAAAAGCTCAATTGAATCGAGTTACAGATAACAAGGAATATTTACAACAGCAACGTTCCAGAAATTGATTATTGTATGCCTGCTCACCCACCGGAGTGAAGTTAGCAATAGATTCTCGCATTCGAAATATTGCTGCGAGACGTCAGCTATAGATTTTAGCAATAATATCACTCCGGTTGTTCACTCTACTCTGAATTGAAAATTATAAATATCTATACTATTAATAAGAATGAAACTCCGTTTGTCTGTCGGTTTGTTTGTCTGTTTGTCGTGTCTATGCACGGCCAAACGGCTGAGTGGGGGGAGTCTACGAGTGGGGGGATCTTCTTGGGATTTTCCGATAGGGGGAGCGAGCAAATTTAAAATTTTCTAATCCCAGCCGAACCATGGGCCGTAGGGCGGGAGGGGGGTCGAAGTAAGAATTAATGTGCGCTTTTTGGACTTCCCCGCATCCTCTACCCCTCTAAACGGCCGTCGACAATTCCGGAAAAATACCGGTTTCGTAGGTTTTTGAACGAGGAAGACGACGGCGCGATCGGATCGCGAAAAAAGTATCGGGAAATGCGTCAAAAAAATGCGAGAGTACGGACCCGTTTTCTCGAAAAGTCCGCCGAAAAACTTGGTTTTTTTCCGATTAAAATATACCCCATAAAGGTACGTTTTTCGGAACGGTTTTCGCGGGCGAAATACAGCTTTGGGTCCGCCGAATCTGAATCCGAAATCGGATATCGAAAAAAGTGACGAAAACTCGGTCAAATTGCGAGCAGAAGCGAGCAAAGCGATTAAAATGATTCTGCCGTGGACGAGAGAAGGCTCAAGAATTGACGTGAAGGGTTCGATCTCACAACATTGCGAGGCGAGCAGGTATGCCTACATAGGTACCTACCTTGCGAGCGAAGCGAGAGCCATTTCAAATAATAAATACGGACTTTGTCCTACACATATACAGGTATACCTTGCGAGCGAAGCGAGCAACATCCCCGAATAAACTTTTCGTGGTTCCACGTAGTTTTATAAGATTTAATTTGTTTGTAATAATTCCCAACTGAAAAAAACGTCTGCCAAGTTGGGTGGGCAGTATAACTTCCTCAAGCGAGCGAAGCGAGCAGCATCCCCTACAGAAGTTAAGCCTACCCTTAGAGATCTACCGTTTGCGAGCGAACCGAGCAACATCCCCTAAATGCCATACTTTGCGAGCGAAGCGAGCAACATTTTCTACATGCCAGACTTTGCGAGCGAAGCGAGCAACATATCCTACATGCCAGACTTTGCGAGCGAAGCGAGCAATATTCCCTACATGCCACACGTTGCGAGCGAAGCGAGCAACTTAATGGGGGGTCCGGGGGGCTTGCCCCCCGGCTGGGCGTGGAGGCGAGCGTAGCGAGCCGGAGCGGCTAGTTATTAATGATTTAGGAGGACATAATACCTCAACTGAATATGCTTACAGATAACAATGAATATTGTCAAAAACATCAACTAAAGTAAAGTTACGGTAGTCCTCAACTGTTTTATTATTGTATTCGTGCTCACTCAGGTCTTCTAAACAACTATAGATGTGACTATAATTAGGAATCCTGTTTGCAGTAGGTACCTAAGGACACAATTCTTAGTGCCTAATTAGAAATAAACCAAAATATTAGTTTTATGAAAAATGACAAAGCCAATTACTGAAAAAGAGCAGAAAGGTGTGAATCAATAGGCATATCAGTATTTTGGACTTATATATCTTTAATTGGATAATTATACGTATTTATTATAATATGAGAAAAACATTAGCTCAATTGAATCTACTTACAGATAACAAGGAATATCTACTAATATTCCAAAAATTGGTTATTGTACGCCTGCTCATCCTGGTCTGCCAATCAGTTACACATACTCATGCTATGATATTAGAAATCTTGTTTGTAGTGCCTAAGGGCCAAACCCTTATTTAGTGCCAAAAAGAAAATAAACCAAAATACGAGTTTCTAAAAATTGAGGTAGCTGAGTACTGCAAAAATTACCAACGTAGAATTCCTACGGTTTTCGACTTACTCGCCTCTAAATGGAAAATTGTACGTATTTATAAAATGAGAAAAATAATAGCTCAATTGAATCGAATAGCAGATAACAAAGAATATCTACAGAAATATCTACTACATTAAAGTTCCAGAAACTCACAACCGTTTCGTACACCTGCTCCCCTAGATCTTCCAAACACCTACTGATGATTAGGAATCTTGTTTCTAGTGCCTGAAGTCCGAATTCTATGTTGCTGACTAATTAAAAACAAACTGAAATGTGAATTTTACGAATATGAGGTTGCTAATTACAGAAATGATAATTCACGATGTAGGATAATTGGCATGTTACTATGATTTTCGATTCAATCGTCTCCGAATGGTATTTATAATAATTCAGTTAAACATAATACCTCAATTGAATGTACTTACAAATAACAAGGAATACATACAGAAATAGCTACTGAAGTTAAGTTCCAGAAATTGGTTATTGTATGCCAGCTTACTGAGGTCTCCCAAACACTAAGGTCCAACGTCATAGTTAGTGCCCAGAAAAATAAACCAAAATACGAGTTTCTGAAAAATTGAAGAACTCAGCTAGAAAATTACTGAACGAGTAGATCAGTGCTCGCGAAGTGAGTCACGTGATAGCGCATTTTCTTGTAAGCAGATCCGGATGAAATAGACGCTTCCTGCGTTGAATAGGAAGCAAAAGAAGAGAAAAGGCATAAATACATGGTGGCGTGTGAGGCCCGATGAGCAACATTTACGCCTCTCATCCGTTCAGTAGATGGTCATTTTGCACCCTAGCTGCAGTCATGGCGGGATAGCTAAGTGACAAATGGGGGAAGACCTCAGGGAGTAGTGCAAGAGTGGCTGAGAGCCAGAGTGGCTTTTGCGATCCTGAGGGCTTGAAGCATGTGTCTCTGGGGAGCAAGAAAAAGTTGGCAGAGCTATGAAGAGTTGATTGGATTTGAGGATGGAGCTGACGGATCAGCTGTGAGGAGACCGGACTCAGCAGTGACCCCACCTCGAAAACGCCGGCCAACCGAGGATTTATAACCCACGAGCGCCGAAATCCGGAATCTCTGTGAGTTGGATCCGGGACGAATAGCTAGTGTCTCGTCAACGGCAGTGCCCTTCTTCGAAGCCCTCTTCTCAGTGCCGCTCTGTTACACGAAGACGCCTAGACCTTCTAGATTTCCAAGCTTCAATCAAGGTAAAACGAGGAGAGACTATAGGGTAAGCTAGGTTTTAAAGATTGTATCAATAAAGGGGGAAACTTTATCACTCTCTCTTTGTTTAATACGAGCTCTTCCCTAAATTCCTAATTTGGTTCTAAATTGGGCACTGACAGAGCAGCAGCTAGAATAAATTTAGAATACATGTTTCACACAAACCCCACAACTCCGGGTTCGCCGATGAAATGGGACCAGTTTACGGGCCACGAAATTCTGAGAGTCACCAATAGCCAAAATGGCTCAATGGCTGAAAATGTTGACGTGGAACAACTACTCAACAAATTCAACTTATGGGGTTGGTTCTTTGGATGGGGATACTAAAAGAAGTTTTGATTATTACAGTCTCCCTCTCACATTCCAGCTTCCTTCGTCGAATAGTAGACAAAATGGCTTAGGAGCTCAATCAGCTGATCAATGGCCTCTCATGCGTCCTCAGCATTCTCCCTTGAGCCTCCCTCTCAAATTTCAGGTTCCTGCGTCGAATAGGAGACAAAATGGCTTTGGAGTTCACTCCGCTGATCAATGACCTCTCATGCGTCAGCGTGCCCTAATACCACTTTATCCTCGCCATATTACAGATGACACCCATACCAAGTTTCATCAAAATCGGACGCCGGGAAGTGGTATTTAAAACGGCTTCAAGAGGACATACATAAATGCATACATCAACCGACAAAGTGAACACAATCCCAAGCTCATTTTTCCTTTTTTAAAAGAAAATGTGCTAAAATTGTCCAATGTAGAATAATAGGCGTACGCATAACTGATTTTAGACTTACTTATTTCTAAATGGAAAACTATACGTATTTATAATTTTAGCGCAGTTGAATTTACTTACAGATAATATTGGAATATCTACAGAGATATTTAATAAAGTAAAGATCGTGAAATCCCAAACTGTTCAATTATTGTACGCCTGCTCACCCAGGTCTGCCAAACACCTTCAGACATTCAAGTTACTATATTAGGCATCTTATTTGTAGTGCTTAAGGACCAATTCCTAATGCCTAATTTAAAATAAACCAAAATACAATATTTATGAAAAATGAGGAAACCAATAGACCTGTAGAATAATTGGCGCAATACTATGGCTATCGACCTACTCATCTCTAATTAAAAACATATATGTATTTGTAATAATATACGAAAACAGAATAGCTCAATTGAATCTACTTACGGATATCAAGGAATATATACAGAAATATCTACTGATGTTAAGTTCTGGAAATCGGCTATCGAAGGACTCCTCATCCAGGCAGGTCTCCCAATCACGGATATTCATGCTACGATAATAGGATTTTTGTGGTAAGCAGTACCTAAGGATCAAATTCATAGTCTAATAGCGGATTGAAATAAACCTAAATACGAGTTTTTAAAAATTTAATGTAGCTAATTATCGAAATGATATTTCAATATTTAGAATAATAACTGGTGCATTAATATGATTTTCGATTTACTCATTTCAAAATAGAAAATTGTAGGTATTCATATATTATATGAGAAAAATGATAGCTTTCGGCCAATTTATGGTAATACACAAACCTTGTTCTATTCAAAGTGGCTTCAAACCTGTGTCATTTTTACCCAGAAGTCCCAAAAAGGCTTAAATTCCAATTTTAGCAATCAAGTTTCAACTTGTAGGTACCTAATTAATTATTAATTCTTCACTTTAAACTTAGTTGCGTTAAATCTATTTCCGACAAACGGTGCTGCAGTTAATGAGATGTTTTGAATACATCTAGTCTTGAAGATCTATCTTTATGAATAAAAATTGCTCGGCTCAACCGTCCAAAGTCGTTTTGGTATAGGCAAATTTGTAATCGAAAGTTCTCTACGCGTGATCCCATCCCATCCGCATTTGGCGTGAAAAGTCCGATTTTTCATTAATAAAATTACTAAGTTGTTTACACGGGCGACGTTATTAGGGAAAGTTGAGTTCCCGATGAAGGAGTAAGTCTAGAGGATTGCGATACAGCCCTGGAACTTGTTCGACGATTCGCTCCGCATGGAAATCGGTGCAACCATTTGGATATTTAGAGTCGTCAAAAAAACAAACAAATTTTCTCTTTTATAAAGGTATATTATATGGGGACGAGAAACAGCTCGCAGATAAATCCGCATCTAGCACTTGTGTACTTTACCGTTATGTTTGTGCTCGCGTCCTTTTGTTCCCCTGTACATAAAAATATTATTAAGAAAAAAAAAAGTATATTAATTAATTATACAGAAATAGTTGTATTAATTAATGTTAAAATGTTAATTAATGTTATAGCAATACTTTATCAAACTGCTAATTCATTTATTGGAAAAAACAGATTTATATTAATTAACCTAATAAAATAATAAAACCAGATTATTGAAGTATTTCGTCATAACGTAAAACTTATTATAGAATACGACCTCTCGGGGACTTTAATGTAATAGGGATTACATTTAAAATCAATCATTTCTGTTGTAGAAAACTTGTTGAATGATCAACAAACTAGCAATACTACTACTAATAAACTACTAATTCATTTATTGGAAAAAAAGTCCAGTCATGCAGCAGGAAAAAATGAGCGAATTTTTGAAGAAATCTTCGATTATTTCGATTTTTGACTGATTTTTCAACTTTCAAATTTTTGAAAACTTGATTTCTTACTGGAAATCTGGAAAAACTGGAAATTTTACGCTGATTCCGAATATACCACATGTTAGCATGCTGAAAAAATTATTTCGCACAACAAATCGCAAAAAACAGGCTATTTTTAAATTTTTGACTACATTTTCGAAAATTTCAACCCGAAGATGTAATCCGATCATAATGGCCAACGAACTTGAACTTTCGTTTTGTGTCCTTAACATTTTAAAATTTGTTTGAAGTTACTAGCACAATTCTACGGACAGTTATCGTCTGGAATGACACATACATACATACATAGATATACATACATACATACATAAAAAATGCGTTAAACTTCAGAATATGATTCAGAATAGCCTGAAACGGATTTCCGCATAAAATTTTTTCAAAAAATCACATTCTACAAATTTTGAGGCGAGAGAAATAGCTTAATTTTCTTCAAAAATTCGCTAAAAAACAGATTTATATTAATTAACCTAATAAAATAATAAAACCAGATTATTGAAGTATTTCGTCATAACATAACGTTATGTGATGCATTTTCTTCGGATGAAATGGTTGGTAAGTAATTTAAGGAACCACTCTGGACTGATATCTAGACTTATAGCATAAGAGCCTTAGGTGATTTCAACTTGATAGGGATTACTTTTAAAATCCATCATTTCTGTTGTGGAAAACTTGTTGAATGATCAACAAACAAGGAATACTTGATAATTATGCGAGCTCTGGGGGATTTTAACTTAATAGGGATTACATTTAAAATCCATCATTTCTGTAGTATAAGACTTGCTGAATGATCAACAAACTAGGAATACTTTACCAAACTACTAATTCATTTATTGAGAAAAAAAATTCATGATAATTGACCTGATAAAATAATAAAACCAGATTATTGAAGGATTTCGTCATAACGTAAAACTTATTATAGAATACGAGCTCTAAGTGATTTTAACTTAATAGGGATTAAATTTTAAATCTATCATTTCTGTTGTAGAAAACTCGTTGAATGATCAACAAACTAGGAATACTTTATCTAACTACTAATTTAATAATTGGAAAAAAACAGATTTTTATTAATTAACCTAAAAAAATAATAACACCAGATTATTGAAGCATTTCTTTATACCGTAAAATGTAACGTTAGGTGATGCATTTTCTCAGATATCACATAGGGGTCTAAAGTAAACATAATGTTCAACCAATATTTTCGGCTTTTCCGCTTTGCTTTGTGTGACGCAAATTTTAATAATTTCCCATGGAGGGGGGCAACAGTAAAGACGTGGAAATGTCAGAATGAAAGAAATGAGATGGGAGTATAGCATATATAGCATAATATTGAATGTGCAGATAACAAGGAATGTCTACTTGAACATCTACTAAAGCAAACTTCTGGAAGTCCACAAATTGGGAATCTTGCTCGTAGAGAAGAACAATAAAATTTTCAATTCTCCACATATGTGCTGAGTCGCCTTGAGCGATTTCGCAAAAAGGAATCGAACAATTCCAAGGAGTCCGACCTGTATTGGTGCAGTGCAGCCAACCCGTTTCAGCGAAAAATCCCTCCCCAAATTCACGAAAAAATCCCCAGGAAGAATCAGGAAATCCCCTAAGTTTAAGGTGCCGTTAAAAGCGATTTCTGACACAATATTGATCAAAAATTGAATTATCAAGTAGGTAATAATAGGTCATATAACAAGGAAAACTATGTGAAAGAAATTAAGGTGCGGATTATTACAAAAACACGAGAAAATCTGTTACCAACAGATAAGGCAGGTAAGGAACATGTCACCATAGTAACAGGCAGGTACTTATGGTGAATCATGTTGTCAATAAAAGAAAAACTTGAAAATACAAGTATACCCACTGTACAAGATGTAGAAAGATCCATTTATTTGTCCTTCAAAATTTTGGTGCGTGTCATTTGTCGTTGTTCTGAGAACGATCTAGTGGATGGATCATTTTTTCATTTGTATTTATGGTGAAATTCACGTTTGATTCATATGTAAGGTAGTAAACAAATTATAGAAATCAAGGATTGTCAGTGAAGCTCGAAAATCCCCCATAAATCCCCTCCCACACTTCATCGCCATAGGGCTCTGAGAGCCCTTAAAAATCCCCCACGTGGGGATAAATCCCCCGCGTTGGCAGCACTGGTAGGGTGTCACACCTAAGGTTTGGGAAGGCAGGCACACAGAACCAGCTGATCTACCTTCATCAAATATCCACTAAGATAGCTCGTGTTCAGCTGTGCGGATCGTACCATCACTTTTCACAGACATGGGGTTCATTGTGCATTCGAAACGAAAAGTCAATTGATCCCATCTTCAACTTTCAATTTCCTTAGGTTCGAATTTAACTCCTTTTCAATGACGATCGGGATTAATGAGGATAAGCTTTCTCAATCAAATCAGCTGGTGGAAAAAAGAAAAAAAACATTGCAACCCAACTCCCTATCTATTCGGATGTTAGCGAAACAATGGGTTTCTAGTATCATGCTCTCCGGCAGTACTTTACAGTCCATTACATTTACGCCACCTAGAATGAGTGAAATTTTACGCCCTCAAGCGATCTCCAGGCGATTTTTGCGCGCACTGCGCTTTATCCATTCCAGCCAGATTGGATGTACATTGGTGGCTGCGGGCAATGAACAATGGACCAAATACGATGCGTATTGACCATTATGAGAAGCTTTCTGGGAGATATTGGTGCACTTTGCAAGTGACTCGTCCTCTTGTCGCATACTGCTACGTGTGGATAACATGACAGCAGTGACCTTAGTCAATGAAATTGGATCTGTTTCTCTCCCCCACCTACATGAGATAGCAGAAAAAATTTAGAATTTATGCGAACAACAAAAATTATGGATACACTCCAAATACGCATATATCGGCTGATAATTGTGTGGCTGACACTCTATCTAGACCGGATCCAAGGTCAGCAGAATGGGAAAGAGAACGATATAGAGTTGTGATTTGATATTTGATAACAATTATGAGGTCAGCGTACCGCTTAATTTATTATAATTATTATATCCCATTTTTGCTATAAATCATCCGCTTCGCGTTGGCTTATTTATTTGTAATGTTGTTGATCGAAGATTTTGAATTAATATTTTTGGTGCAGACCCCATCTCCAATCAAGACATGTAGATTCCTCAACGAACTTAGCAGGATTTTTGTTCGGAATGCTGAAATTCAGTCGTATGAAAGATTGTGACAATCTAAGTCACCCTTGTGGTTCCCTTGTGATTAAATTTCCTATTCTCTACAATAAAAATCCAAGTATTTATTGAGATTAACAAATTAATAAATTAGATACAAAATTAATCACTTGAAATCTTTAATGACAATTTCTCGAAATGGCGCGACAAGAAAGTGATAATGAGGCAGAAATCTCTGACCAATATGATGTCGAGATATATTGAATATAATTTAGTGGTAGGTAAGAAGATACCGCACGAGGGTGAGGGTAGGTGAGGATAGCAATTGGGTTATATAGCATTTCCAGAATAATTCACATTTTTTAATCAATTAAACCCAACATTTTCCAAATGGAACTCAACGTCATATGTAATTTTTTTTTAAAAAAAAAAAAAAAAAAAAAAAAAAAAGAATCTCATAATGAATTTTTTGATAAATTATGCTTTTTTGGGATATCATTGATCATTTGACACCGCTAGTTATAGCTTTGAATGCTTAACGTATATGTTTTTGCATTTGAACATTGAATTCAACTTATCATGCTTTATAATAAATAATAAGTTGTGACAAAATGGTTTCATCGTTACTACAGATCGATTATTCGTCACTAAATTTGCTTTATTTTCTCGTGTTTCAGGTGAGCAAAGACATCACAACGCAAAAATGCAAGTTTCTCTTCTTTCTTTGGATGAAATGGTCGGTAAGTAATGTAAGGTACCATTCTAGACTGATATCTAGACTTATAGGATACGAGCACTCGGCGACTTTAATTTAATAGGGATTACATTTAAAAATTTAAAATCCATCATTTCTGTAGTAAAAAACTTGAATTAAATGATCAATAAACTAGGAATACTTTATCAAACTACAGAAAAAATATTTAAAAAAAAATAATAATAATAAATAAATAAATCAAATAAAAAATGACTAAGTACCTAATTAGACTTTCATATGCAAAAAATAAAAATTAATCACTGCTACATAAAAATCGTACAATAATTCCTGACGTTTCTGTGTGTTCAAATTTGAGGAAATTGTTTAATAAAGCGTATAGGTGAAAGACGAACCGGAGCTTTTTATTATTCTATGAACTATCCTAATGTGAGTAACCAATGTGAGTAAGATGTGAGTAACCAAACATATGAAAGAGGGATTATTTTGTTAATTATTTTCGTTATTTACTTAATTCGTATGATAGAGCAGGGATAATTTTTCACATTTTCGCCAAATCCCAGTATAATAAAATTGGTTAAATGACTTGATATTACTAGATGGATGAATATTACAATAAATTGAACAAGAATGGGCATTTATTGAATGAGATGTTTGCTATGTGACGTTTTGGCTAAGAGGAGAGTTGTACGATATTGATCAGAATTGTTATCCACATTTTCTTCTATTATGTCTTTGGGTTTACTAGGATTACTGGTTTACTAGGTTTACTAGGATATTGTAATATAAGAATATTACAATAAATTGAACAAGAATGGGCATTTATTGGTTGAGATGTTTGCTATGTGACGTGTTGACAAACAGGAGAGTTGTACGATATTGATCAGAATTGTTATCCACATTTTCTTCTATTATGTCTTTAGGTTTACTAAGATTACTAGTTGAATAAATATTACAATAAATTGAACAAGAATGGGCAATTACTGAATGAGATGTTCGCTATGTTAGACGTGGTGGCTAGGAGGAGAGTTGTACGATATTCATAAGAATTGTTATCCACATTTTCTTCTATTATGTCTTTAGGTTTACAAGGATTACTAGTTGAATAAATATTACAGTAAATGGAACATGAATGGGCAAGCATTGAATGAGATGTTCGCTGTGTTAGACGTGGTGGCTAAGAGGAAAGTTGTACGACATTGCCAACGAGGCCATTTTTAGGACATTTTCCGAAATTTGACCAATTTACTGTGCTCAAATATTGTTGGCCAACGAACTCATCCTCTAGTATGGAATGCTTGATTTTTTGGCGCAAGAACTGTATTTTTATCTCAATCCTAAGGAGACACATTTATGCTCGGAAGCAATATGAACTCAGATTTGATTTCTGGCGATTTAAGCTCCCTTTTCCCTTGCATGATCACAATTCGATAGTTCATCTACAAAAATCCGCTCATACGATCATGCTGCATGACTGGAACTTTTTATCCGTTAAATAATCTGTCTGCTCCACGTTTTTCCAAGGCTACAGTTTTCAGCGTGCTTTTACAAAGGTCAAAACCTTCACAAGTAATAGCACGCAGGTATTGTAAACTTCCTTGGGACAGAGAAGAAGGTACAAAGTGGACACAATTAGGAAGTAGGCATACCTTTTGAATGCAAGATTATCTATACTTAATAGAGTAGTAATAATAAATAATGCAGTACCTTATAACTTGTTTTTGTGGATATGATGAGACGCAAAAATAAAATTTACCTTAGCATTGTCTGTTTTTACGAGCTTAACGCTGGGTAATGATAATTTTGCGTTTCTTACTCGTTATTCTGTCTGCTAAGCGTTTCTTCAACAAGATCCAAATTATTATTCAACACGCTTTTTTTTTTGCATAAGTCAAAACCATTACTAGTGAAAAATGGGCAAAGTGAACACAATTAGGAAATATGAATTCCTTCTTAATGGAAACTCTCGAATGTATACAGGCAGTATTATGCAATAATACAGTAAATGTAGTGCTAACTTGTGTTTGAGTGAATTGAAAGTTGCCTATGTACCGTTAGTTTACATAGACTTATCACTAATAATCATTTTGAGATTGTTACTCGTTATTCTATCTGCTTAGAATTTCTTCAAAGCAACACAAATAATTATTCAGCACACTTTTACAAAGGTTAAAACATTCACAAATAATAGCTTGCAGGTGTTACAATCTTTCCTCGTAACTGAGAAAAGGGGACAAAGTGAACACAATTAGGAAATAGGGATTCCTTCTGAATGAAAAACTTCAGAATGTCTTCCCCCTCCCCCTCTTCCAGATTTTGCGACATTGAGAAGGTTTTGCACGGTCGTTATCACCTCCGCTTCCCTACCCGAGGAAACGCGAAGGACGGCTGTTCCGTATAATTTTCCGAGGAGGTTTCTACGAGGTTTTAGCGCCGAGCTACCTCGTTCCATCCCGCTCATCGTCCTGTTGTTGATACTCGGGAGTTTTTATGGAGGTAGAGCGAAAAGCGTGTTTTTGTGTCCGCTGGTCAAAACGGGCTTTAACGCCACTATTCTTACTGGGGAAGAACAAAGGAATTGCCAACGAGTTAGCATGGTGCCTAGGTGGAATGGAATGACCTCTTGCCATCTGTGGTTTTTTCTTGGTAAAGAGCAAATATACACGTGCACAGGTGGTGCAGCAGTTCTTGAACACTTGAGCCAATTTCATACTTCAAATATTCTACAGGATTCATTTTAAGGATAGTATCTTCCAAGACAAACTTGATCATTAATGAATTAATTTTATTGTTTATGTCATTAGACGTTATAGTTATTTAGTGAGTAACATGAATGTACAAATCAAAGACATGTTTCAAATGAGCTTAACAGATAAACCCATTCAATCCTTAAAAATGTCATAGAAATCAGATGAAAACTGTGGAAGTCATGCTTGTTACAAAGATATGATGTTCTCACATGCGCAGCAGCAGCTAATTATACGATGGTGACCAACTCATTTGGAGTAATCAAATTGTAATTACCCAACTACCTTCCAAATTTAAGAGAAGACAGACAAAAAAAGAAAAAAATTATGTTAGATAGATTTTTCATTCACGCTTGTGCAGTCAAATAATTATTAATTTTTAGGAAATGAAATTTACAGTGGACCATCCTTAGACCCGACATTTGCTAGATTAGTAGATGTAATAATGCTTCACAAGGATTTCTCATTCATGTAATTTGGCGGACCTGTTTGGTGCACACCCTGTACAATTGTGTTAGGTCTTTCGTAATGATTTATTGTCTCCACAATTTTACATGTATGTTGTCCATAATCTACGTCCACATTGCAAACACAGAAGTGGGGTTTCCCATCCTTCAGTAGTAAAATAAGGAAGTTATTCACCAACATTCATGCGATGTCTTGGACCATTTGGTGGGTCACATAATGTCAGGGTACTTGGGAAGCCATAGTCAAGCAATATTACCTTCCGATATATTCTACCACAGTACGCTCTTCCACAATGCTTCCTGTCAATCCAAGGGCTTCAGTGACAGACCGCAAGCGGTAGGGCGCCTGCAGGATGGCGTGAAACCTTCGATATAATAATATTCGATGAATGAAGCCAACAAAAAACCTCGTACTACTGGCACCCCTGTCGTGAGAGTCTTATTAACTGCACGAAGAACGTTTGAATGAATTGAATCTGTAGAGAATATAAAAATGGTAGTGCTAATATCCTCTGTGACATCTCGGACTTCCTGCAATTTGGGATTTCTCCCTCCCAATTCCTCTTCTGTCTTGATACAAGAAATATTCTGTTACAGACTACCTAGCAGCATACAGGCTATTAATGTTCAAGTCTGTGTTCCTCCTAGGAATTGGTATACGACAGCTCAATCAAACGGTGTTGATAGATGAATAAGTACTCAGTCATGCAGCATGGCTAATACAGCGAATTTTCAACGCGAAGTTGTGGATAAAACGAAATTAGGCACTTAGATTTTGAAAACCATGTCCTAAATAAAACTGAAGGGGACAGCAGTGTGACTAGATAACAAAGAAAATTTTAGGACATGCAGCAGAACTCGAAAACTACAACTACAAAGTATTAGTCAATTATTCATTTTTCACAAAAAAAAAAAATAATAATAAAAAAAAAAATATAAAAAAAAAAAAAATTAAAATAAATAAATAAATAAAATAACAAATTTAAAAAAAAAATTATGAATTTTAGAGATGCCATATGGTCAAAAACCGGATTTTTTCGGTCACTAATTCTGGGGCTGGCCAACAAACTCGACCCGTCTTTTGCCGACCTAATATTTCTGTGTTCGATCGAAATTTCCACGGCGTATTTTAAGGGAGTTATCGTCTGGAAATACACTCTACAAATAAATTTATATATATATATATATATATATATATATATATATTATATATATATATATATATATATATACGACGTTAAAATCTAGGATTGAGTTCTTTAATGTATGAATCGGATTTGTAGGGGTCTTCGCTCCCTCCCCTCCCCACATTAAACATTTTGAAGCCTTCTAAACAGTCCATTTTTGAAAAATTCGCTAAAAGCAGATTGTTACAGGAAATATGATCATTATTATTCTTTAGGTAATCGTGGATTTTTATGAAAAGTGACTCCCAATAGTTCTATGAATTTGGGGTTCCTTTCCATGTCATTTTTCACGTAAAATCGAATGGTAACACTGGATTTTGCTCGGTAATAAACACAGTTTTTGTATAGTTTATACCCAGTATATTATTTAATAGAAAAATTGTGCTCAACATGTGATCTTATTTCATTAAAATGAACTAAATATAAATAAAAAGTGCAACATAATCGTTAAAATCTTATAATTAGTTTGTACGGGAGAATATTTTTTGCTGGTGAGGATTTTTGTGAGATATAGTTCAATAGTGAAATAGTTTCGTACATTCACAAAGCACGAATTTTAAAATCATGACTCCTGGAGCGTAACACTCTTTTATATGTTTATATGTATGTGTCATTCCAGACAATGTCTCATCTTGAGAAACAATACCTGCTGGCTACGTCCATCAAGATAAGACAAAATACTATGACTGGTGAAATACTATTATCCCAACTGGTCTACTGGACATTTATTTTATGAAAAAATCACAATATATCAGAAACTTGTCACAAAACTTCTATAGGAAATCGTTCGAGCTTTGCAGTTGTATAACAGAATAGACCCGCTATTTCTACGTTTACCTTAGTTGTCTCTCTCTGTCACGTTTACCGTATCAGGAACAACAGAATCGCGAATCGCTAAAAAACGCCGCCCACAAGCGATACAGCTATATTCATTGGCAGCGATAGTGTTACTGAATGCAGCCAAATTTAGCCATCTATCAAAACAATGAGAATCTCGGTTTATAAGGAAGCGAGGGCTATCGCACCTTCAACCAATAATATTGAAGGAAACGACTGTTCTAGGTACTAATATTTCTTGCGGCACGATTTATCACTGTAGCTAATATATTGGGAAAGTTTTACAAGTATTTCAACACAATTTATTAGTCAATTTGTTCGTCTGTGAAGTGAAGGTTATAGAAGCAGAAGTTTTGTTGTTTTGCTTCCGAGTCTACCTAATAACGGTAGCGGAAGTATTGTTTTCACTTTCAGGAGAAAAAAATTGTTAGTCTCCAAAATCAAAATTTCCCCTCGCATCTTACGTTTCAGACCATTCTGAACAACTTTGGTTCCGTGCCTGTCTGTCTGAGTGTGTCTGTGTGTTAGTAACTAGCTGATTTTCCACAGTTTTCATCCGATTTGGATGAAATATTCAGGGGATGTGCGGGCTAGGTCGTAGACGGTTTCCTAACAGTTTCATTGTTGCCAAATCAATATTTCATTCTGCGCATGCACAAACGTAAATTCCATCATGTTCCATCTAGTCACTCTCAAACGAAGATCCTACCAAGCATAATTTTCTCACGCTCTAGTCGCCCGATTTCGCTCAAATGTGGGTGGTAACGATTTGATCATCCCATATCAATTTCAACACGTTGTATCATTAATAGCTACTGCGCATGCGCCTATGTGAAATCCTTGTAACAACCTTAATTTCCACTGTATTCATCCGATTTCGATGAAATCATCAGAGAATTCGTGGGTTAGGTCGTAGACGGTCTCCTATCAGTTTCATTCTTGCCAAATCAATAATTTATCCTGCAGATGCGCAAACGTAAATTCCATCATCTTCCATCTAGTCACTCTCTAGTCGTGCGAGTTCGCTTAAATTTAGATGATAGTTGGAAGAAGATGATTGGTAAACGAGGAAGCTATGTGCCACACCCAACTTGGCAGATGTTTTTCATCCATATTTAGAATAGTTACCTAGTCTGACTTGCAGTTGTTCAACTCGTATGCTTCCAAAATTAAGAAAGAGGACAAATGAAAATTCAAACTCTGAGCGTTGTACAAATTAAACTGAAGCGATTGAAAAGTATAAATGTATGATTTTCAAGCAAACTTTAGTAAAGCTCGGTCCAATAGTTTCGGTAGGAAGCGCTTGATGTGTAAGCCAACAAATTTTGAAGGAGATTAAACAGTTTTCCTTAGTGAATAACAAAAGTTGATTATCGGAAAAAATAGAGCATTTCTTGCGAAAAAAGCAGAAGTCTCCGTGTGTTACTGGGAGGCTATAATCGTGCAGGTTCGATTCTCGTTGTGTAGCCAGCGCATTCCTTTATTTCGACGTATTTTTATTCATACTTCAGTATTTTCTATTCACACTTTCCTTGTTTTCCAGATTTAGAAAGTGTACTGTAAACAATCAATGCTGTTCAGTTGCTTCAGAAATAGTATGGTAAAAACGTTCATTTGAGAATTTTAGATAGTGGGGGACAATTTTTTTTTCTTTTCTTCTCAGAAAGTGAAAACAATGGATGATGGGTCCAAAGTTTGCGCATGCTAAATAAAAACTATTAATTTTACAGAATCAACTTGATAGGAACCACCCTCAGCCTAAATCGCGCGTTCCCAAATAATTTCGTCACAATCGAATGAAAACTTTAGTTGTAATGCTTGTTAAAATATTCCAAATTCGCACGTGCGCAAACGATCGTGTCTCTTTCCCAGACTACCTTCCAAATTTTAGCGACATCGGGCACTAGGCCGTGCTAATATAGATGGCTGATGATAATTACTTTTGAGGATGCAAAGGATCAGGAGAAAGTACATACTAATTTGTGAGACATGAAGCTGAAAGGGGATAATCCACAGCCTAACTCACACATATCCTGAAACTTCATCAGAATCAGACGGAAACTGCAGAAATTAAGCTTGTTACAAGGATTTCACTTTTACTGCAGCTAAACTAATGACATGGTCGTGATGAATTTCATATATATGGCACCAGCAGATTTTCCGGCGTGGCCCGAATCGAAGTCTATACATCCGTCAGGAACCTTTTAAATGTAAAAACTGGTGTGGCAGCTGCGCTAACGTGCCCACAAAGTTGCGGTATGTACCTATCTACCAACTTACAATATAAGTGTAGGTTTCAATTTTAATTACACTTCAGAAGTTTCTTAATTCGTTTCCGTGTCATTATCCACGTTACTTGGTGGTTTCGTTTAATTTCAATCAGGTTTTGGAAAAAGATCGGTACCGTTTCAACACGATTGCGGATTTGTAGAAGGGAAAACTGGCTTTTCCGGACAGGAGTGAGGGGGAGATGATGCAAAAAGTAGCCTGAAACCACCTGCAGAACTCACTGATCATTTGCTAAAACCCATTTTGAAATTGGTACGGGAAAATTATGCCTGTAGGATTTGTGAATCCTATGCGTGCTGGTTTGTGAATCATGAAACGGCTACAGGAGGATCTACAGCTAATTCGTAATGTAGGCAATTGAGCTTGTTGCAAAGATTTGTGAACACACGAAACCAAACTTGTTTAGAAGTGATTATAAAACGTAATAGGCGAGTGGAAATTTTGAATTTGGTAACCCCCCCATCACCTGAAAGTCTGATGACAAGTAGACCTGGAAGGAAAAGAAAAAAATGTAAAGTAATTTATTGTATCTGACGCATTGGATTCACACGTACGAACCACTGCGGTCAGATTTGCTCCAAGATTTACGTTTCTCCTCGTATCTCTCTCCTACCCGCCTGAACAGAGTTTTTCCGATAAGCGATTCCCAACACGTAGTCACGAAAAAGGAACTTCTCGTAAGCTGCGTTGATTTACGGGAAGAGCAGTCATGTAAAAATATCCTGCAACTTGAATGAAGTTACTTGAATCATTTCAAGAGACTTGACAGCTTCAAAATCGAAACTTGAATTTTATATGATACGACAAATTGTTCGTGGTTTTCTCTCAAATAGCCAACTTAGGATAAGTATTGTATTGATAATGATATATTACCTCTTCTTGCACTACATAAAGACCATTGAAGTTTATTTCATAAATTTCCTTTCATGAAATAATAAATGCCTCAGTCTATGTACTTATACTTAGATAATGTGCGATAGATTTAGTTTAGTATCTCTATGTGGACCAGTGATCGGTGTAGAGAGGCTCTCTATTAAACAAATAAAACATATTGGTAAGTAATGCATGCATTACAGGGACGTCCCTATGAATGAATAGTATATAATTTTGGTGGAAGTATATATGAAGTGTGGAGCTTCAAAATACGTGGCGAAAGCCCTCTCAATAAAGGTGATTTCGGTGCCCAGGATGTTGTTGGGTACTGGCTCCCTGACACTCCACGCATTTCCCACCATCCCTGAGAATAGTCGCAGCCAGCGAACAGATGGCACGACCTTATTTATACCTAACCTACACCTAGTTAAGTAGTGCCAACTACTCCAACCTAACTCATGAACCCGTACAGCTATAAACTAACTGTAACGATCGCCTTAACTCTACCATCCTTATAATACAAGTACTCCTATGATTATAAACCTATACTAGGTACCTATTTCCTACTTACCCTCCCCACTAATGCTACTACTCCTTCTTCCCCAAGGTTGTGCTGAATAGTAGTCAGTAGTAGCCTCTTACCCACAGACAACTGCTTATTTCAGTATATGGGGGATCAGCAAATAAGCCTCTTTCTGGAGGACTTCCCACCCCTAAAGAAACTCAAAGTACAACTGGGATCCATTCAGTAGGTTGATGTTGTACTTAGGCCAGACCAGCTCCAGTCCCTGCTATTGTACCTTAGAGCCACTAGGCTCTACTACGAATGTGATAGTCTGTCTAGATATATTGATGTGATGTACTTGTGCGCATCTAATCATAGCTTTATTTCACTTAGCTGCATATAATACGCATATCCATCATGTAGTATTAGTTGTAGATTAGAATCGTGGACATTGCAGAGTCCCCGTTGACACTTCCTACAATGACTCCGTTCTGGTTGAGATGTGGCTTAAATCTAAATGAGAAATAAATGAATCCTTCTTTTTTTAAATGAAAACAATACGGTGCGGGAATCTCCGATCATGGTTGGTAGGTATAGTTATTCATTGTCTTTAGTTTCTATTTTAGCTAGGACAATGTAAATTGTGTCAGTAGAGCAAAACAATTACTCCACAGGAATCTTGATCGGAAAACCGAGTCTTCGCGGTCAATGGCTACGAAGTCGAAAAAAACTACACCCGGAACATATTTCACGGGAAGTTGGAAGTCAAGCGAACGTCTCAACGCTTCAGCGTCCACTAGATCAGATTAGAGGCACCTGGATGAAAAAAGTGAATGATGAGTTCTCTCCTTTCTCGAGCGAGCAGTCATAAAGTGAAAACGGCCTTTTTTTCCGAGTCGAGATAATAAAACTAAAAGGAAAAGAAGGTGGAAGAAAAGGGTGAATAAGATTAGGAATAATAGGTAAGAGCTTCGAGCAAGTGGAGCACTTTCGGGGACCTTGAACTGCTTTTTTTGAGTTGTCGGAGCGGGACCAGAGGCGCTCTCGATGATATTTTCCTAATGTGATCACCATTCCTTGATGTGTGTCGACTACAGGGTTGCCATATCTACAGTATTTCCAGTAAATCTACGGTATTTTGTATGTTTTCTACAGTTATTTTGGAATGAAAAGGAAAAATTCTGGCGACCTTAAAACGGGTGATTATGTACGGTACCTTCTGGAACTTGTATAGTTTCAGGATTCACATTCATGGATGACGAGTGATTTAGTTCGTAGGTAGGTAGTTGCTATTCTTAGATGAGCGAGTAAATGTGTTATCATAACAAAAATCTCATCGCTTCTTTTATTTCAAGTACCTACTTAAGTTGTAATTCGCAGGATTAAGGCAAATTACGGGTGGGTACAACTTTAGAGGTGAAGTTCTATTTGACAATCATTTCGAAAGTTATTGGATAGTTTGACAATGGGTTCTACTCGTACTATCCCTCTGGCTTAGCATCATTATATTCCGTGCTAAGGTGTTATTGAATAGAACCATCTACAGTATTCTACGTTTTTTGATTAAAATCTACGGTATTATACAGTACTTTTGAATGGAAAAATCTACAGAATTTTCTCAGTATTTCTCTGTTAACATCTGCAGTATTTTGCTTCTTCGAGTCTGGCAATCCTGCTGTTCGGTCTGCATGGAATTGTAGGTATCAGGGATTGAAAATATCTCGGACCGCTTTTTTGATCCTGGTTGAATAAGTGGTCTATTAATAAGGACAGATAATTGAATCAGAAAAAAATCACAATTTCACTGAAATTGCTTTCCTGTAATAAAAAGGTGAGATTGTAAAAGAGAACATGCTCATCCCAAAAATTAAATTCATTAACCTTCATCCGGGCGCTTCCCTTGTTGTCTCACTTGAGGGCGGAGCATCCCTGCAATCTGCCATTACCAAATTTTAGCTTTTTTTTAAGCAATGGCATTTTTTATAGCCTGGATTCCATTTTTGTGGTTTCGAGAAAAATTTCTCTCGAAGACATTTTTCAATAAATACTAAATAGTAAAATAAAATAAATAGCTATAAATTAACACTAAAAAACGAATTTGCGAGATGGACTTTGTTATTTCATGACAAAACTGACTATCTAGAGGATTGACAATAGATTTCCAACACATGAAAATCGCATTTTCGGGAGTTTCATGTAGGTAGATTATTTTCAGAGGCTAATAGAAATAATAAAAGTCGAAAAAGTTAAAATGGAATTACAATGAAAACTGGGAAGTAAAGGTGCCGATAAATATCTACAACCGTAGCATCCGAGATAAATAAATTATTACTTTGACTCTTGTGGGCTTAAACACCGCTCCAAATGTGTCGAGAATAGCGCTCGTCGCACAGTGCATTGATTGTTCGGGGTAACGTGGAAAAAAGTCATAGTAATGAATTTTGACGCCAGAAAAGGTTAACCCGATGTATATTCCTACGCAGAATCGGAATGAGGGGTCAATATACGTTTTTGAATTAATGGTGTCCGGAACACAGAATATGACTTCGAATAATTACGTAAATGTAAGAGAATGGAGATCTGCCATAGAGATAACTGTGTCAACAATAAGGGCAATCTGATATTGGGGGAGTTATGCATTAATGGTGGGATTTTTGCATTAATGGTGTCCGAGAAACAGTATATGACTTCGAATAATTACGCAAATGTAAGAGAATGGACACCTACCATGTAGGTAATTGTGTCGACAGTAAGGGCAATCTGATATTGGGGGAGTTAGGCACCCGTCATAAATTTTTGTCTAGACCTGATCACCATCAAATCGATCTTCAAGCTGCTGAATAGATCACGAATATATCCCTCCCAGTGTTCGTTTTTCAAACAACTCTCAATTCGCAGGAAAAAAATTAAAGTTCTTAAAAAACAAAACTAAATAAATGAAAATAAGTAAATCGCTGCTGGTCGCAGAAAATACCAACGCTATTGCGACGGGAGTAGTGAGTATAAAGGGCTAATTTTTTAATAATTTCGTAACTTCTCTTTTTCTAAAAGAATTCACAATTGATTTTTAACATATGGGACCTGAATAGTGTTAAATAAATATGAAAATCATCTGCTCTTGTTGACAATTTAATGCTGAATCCTAAAATGAAGGAGAAAATGGAAATATAATACCCATAAGTTGAAAAATGGTCATTTCATGAGGAAAAGTCAGTATTCGTAGTAAAAACTAGTGCAATCAAAAACACAATCACGCTTGAGAAAACAGAATATCCTAGTTTTAGCGTTGAAACTATATTACTTGAAAAACGCAACGATTTGGGTAGCGTAGGTATTTTAGAGAAATATATTTTAATGGAAATCCGAATGTGGAACTCCCAAAATCGACAGCATTTCAAATCTTTCTGAGAAATTCTCTTTCAGAGTTGACCGATGAATTTAAATGTTGAGCTTCGTTAGATTCCGATTCTGCAAAAACACTGACTTTAAGGGGGAGCGTAAATAACCGCAGTTACGTACTTACAATTGCTGATTGAAGGAAAGATGGGGATGGAAAGATGTTACAGTATGGAAATATAACACCCATAAGTTGAAAAATTAATATAAGAGAATGAACACCTACCATGTATGTAACTGTGTCAACAATAAAGGTAATCTGAAATTGGGGTGGTTAGGAGGGTTAGAGAGGTTAGTTTTCGAAGTAAAAACATGAAAAATTCTGAAATTCTCTTCAACGTCAATCGCACTAGTACAACCAAAAACAAAATCACACTTGAGAAAACGAAATATCCTAGTTTTAGAGTTGAAATTATAATATTTGAGAAACGCCACGATTTGGGTAGCCTAGGTATTTTAAGAAAATATATTTTCATGGAAATCCGAATGTGGAACTCCCAAAATCGACAGCATTTCAAATCTTTCTAAGAAATTCTCTTTCAGAGTTGACCGATGAATTTAAATGTTGAGCTTCGTTAGATTCCGATTCTGCAAAAACACTGACTTTAAGGGGGAGCGTAAATAACCGCAGTTACCTACTTACCATTGCTGATTGAAGGAAAGATGGAGAGGGCAGTTTTAAATCCTTTCGCGGGATTTCGGAGTTATATCAGTTTTTGAATTAATGGTGTCCGAGAAACAGTATACTTAGTACAGTATACTTCAAATAATTACGCAAATAGAAGCGAATGGACATCTGCCATGTAGGTAACTGTGTCAACAATAAGGGCAATCTGATATTGGGGGAGTTAGGCACCCGTCATAAATTTTTGTCTGGACCTGATCACCATCAATATCGATCTTCAAGCTGCTGAATAGATCACGAATATATCCCGCCTAGTGTTCGTTTTTCAAACAACTCTCAATTCGTGGGGAAAAAAATTAAAGTTCTTAAAAAGCAAATCTAAATAAATAAAATACCAACGCTATTTATTGCGATGGGGAATAGTTGAAAGGGCTAATTTTTAAAAAAATTTCGTAACTTCTCTTTTTCTAAAAGAATTCACAATTGATTTTTAACAAATGAGGCAGAATCGTGTTAAATAAAAACGAGAATCATCTTTTCTTGTTGACAATTTAATGCTGAATCCGAAAATGAGGAAGAAAATGGAAATATAGTACCCATTAGTTGAAAAATAGTCATTTAATGAGGAAAAGTCAGTATTCGTAGAGCTGTTTTAAATCTTTTTAAATTTTGTGATTGACGTTGAAGTGAATTTAAATGTTGGAATGTTGGGCTTCGTTAGATTCCGATTCTGCAAAAACACTGACTTTAAGGGGGAGCGTAAATAACCGCAGTAACCTACTTACCTTTGCTGATTGAAGGAAAGATGGAGATGGGTGTTTTAAATTCTTTCGCGGGAGGACTCCTAAACTAAATACTTAGTTCATCATCGACGTTGAATAGGAGAACATTTCATTTCCGATACTGTGCAGTTGACAACTTATAGCTCGTTTCAATTATAGATTTATTTTATTTTCTTAATTAAATTTTCCAATACCCAAAGCACTATACGAGGTTGCGAAACAACAACTCTTTTACAACTCTTCCATGAATCCCAAAGTTTTGTAGTCATAAATGGCGACAATACGAACGAGAAGTGATAGTAAAAGGGCGATACTGAGTCACAGTCTCAGGCTGAGTCGCAGTGATGAGCTAAGTGATCTCCAGAACCAACTTGTAACTTGTACTGAAGGAATAATTAAACGGAAGAATATAAGTATTATCCAAATTTAAACACCAATTATAAATTTAAAAACAGCATTCTGGATTTCGTTGAAAAATCTGAATGAAACTAAAAAGCTACTGGCTAATGATAAAACGGAAACCTTACTCGTCTTTGGTTGCATCGGAGAAGAATACGAGACGCTCTGATACCTTCCTGATGATAACTTCCTAATGTGTTCACCATTCTTTATTCATGTCTCAGACGGTTCCCCACGCAGGATCCTAATATAGCTCGATTGTTTGGTGTGTGTATTTAATATTAAGTTCTCTCTGAATCACATTTATCTACTGCATCCTTTCTTTATACTTGTCTACAATGATGAACACATCTTGTTCAATGTGAGCAGGTTATAGAGTGGAGGAATAATCGTTTTACTTCGATTTTATAAGTGAACGACGCAAATTATTTAACATAAAAAATGTCCTCATGGTGGGAATACGCTTTCAATATCGTGCCCCAATGACCGTTCCTTGACAGAATAACTCTTTATTCCAATAAAAACACATGAGATTTTCTCGTGGAAAAAACTATCTTCTTATTTGGAGAGTGATTCTGATGATTATTTATTATAAAATTACTCACTACTGTACGGGGGATTGATGGAAAGTGCTGCAAACATTCCCGGCTGGAATAATGATGGCTAAAGTTGGATTTATTCTGGTGAGTCCTCAGTAAGGGTGCAGTTCCGTAGGTGTCCCTTTCAAGTCAATGTAAATCAGTCAAAACCCTATCAAGAAATTAATTTGACGACTGTTTCGGAAACCTCGGAATCTCGTCTTTCCCATTTTTTCGTCATAAATTAAACTTTCTCTTTTACGAACATGAGAAATATGGAATTGAAAAAAAGGGGACACATTCGAAACTATTCGTCTAGTCAAAAAGTTTCGTATGTGTCCCCACGCTATATTTAAATCCATCTAGCGTTTAAATACATTAGAAGGATGTATACAGTTTAGTGGTCTGGATGCTCGCAAGCTCGCATCTCAAAAATACATAACGTCAAATAGTAAATTTCTTAGTAAAATTTCAGGTAACTTGGAAGTATAGGTGTGTGGTTTGGTGGTCTGGACTCGCAAGCTCGCATCTCAAAGGTACATAATATCAGTAGTCAATCCCTTAGTAAAAATTCAGATTAGTTGAACTTGTAGTTTGGTGGTCTGGTGGTAAAAAATAAATGACATCAACTATTCGATCCATTAGTAAAAATTCTGGAGCAGACCCTGCCTACCTAAGATTTGGAAAGTGTCCAATTCAGTTGGTTTAGTTGCTGCTGGTGCCCAGTTCAGATGAGCCCGACTCTTCGTCGGGGGTCCCTAGTCTGCTGGTAGTTATCAGATACATTTTTATTCAAGATTATGCTCATTATTATGTATCATCCTACACAATATTAACATCAACTTTGTTTAGTCAGAGATCAACAACAAAAAGGTTTTAGGGTTCATTGCTCAACTTACTGACTCACAAATAGCATGGGGGCAAGGGGGCACATACGTAACTTTTTAACTGGTCAAATAGTTCCGTGTCCCAACTTTTTTCAATTACCTATTTTTCAAGTACGCAAAAGAGAAAGTTAATCAATCATGAAAACATGGGGAAGACGAGATTCCGAGGTTTCCAAAGCAATCGTCAAATTTTTGTTATATATTTTTTATTTTATTGTTTTATTAGGATAATGACAGATTTACATTAGTTTGAAAGTGGGGACACATGCTTCAATTAAGAAACGAAAAAATTATACTCAATGTGATTCACGTTTGTGCAAGCGCAGAATGAACTTTTATAAGTTGAAAACAATGAAATAGGTACGGGACCATCTACAACTCACTGACAATTTCATCAAAATCGGATGAAAACTGTGGAAATTAAGGTCATTACAAGTATTTTACATAGGCGCATGCACAGTAGCCATTAATGATACAATCGCGAAGAAATTGAATCAATTTCAATCAAGTATTCTTCTTCCAACTATCGTCCAAACTCAAGCGAAATCGAAAGACAAGAGTGTAAAAAATTGGAGCATAATGGAATTTACGTTGCGCATGCGCAGAATGAAGTATTGATTTGGCAACGATGAAACTGATAAGGGACCATTTACAACCTAACCCGCGCATTCTCTAGCAATTTCATCGAAATCGGATGAAAACAGTGGCAATTAAGGTCGTTACAAGGATTTCACATAGACGCATGCGCCGTAGCTGTTAATCATACAATCATGTTGAAATTAATATGGAATGACCAAATCGTCATCCCTCAACTATCATCAAAATTTGAGTGAAATCGGAAGACTAGGGCGTGAAAAAATGGAGCATATATATAATATGCATGTTTGTTCAAGAGTCTGTATCATCTTACACAATATTAACATCGACTTTGTGTAGTCAGAGATCAACAACAACAAAAAGGTTTTAGGGTTCATTGCTCAACGTACTGACTCACAAATAGTGTGGGGGCATATAAGGAACTTTTTAACAGGTCAAGTAGTTCTGTGTCCCCACTTTTTTCAATTACCTATTTCTCATGTACGCAAAAGGGAAAGTTTTTCTATCATGAAAACATGAGAAAGACGACATTCCGAGGTTTCCGAAACAGTCGTCAATTTGAACATGGATATGTCTTTTGGCTGGGGGTCAAAGAATTTTTCGCGACACTTTATTTCTCCACACAAAATGCAACGCTCCGACGGTAGATTATTATTAACTCGAAAAGTGAAGGCTAGGTAGAATTTCTATTGATTTTTCACGTACAACCAATGAGTAAGGGTATAGGGAAGAGTAACTCCCATAGTTTTTATACTAGGAAAATCGTTTGCCACTTTTTGGAATGCTCTCATTTTATCACAACATCTCATGACCTCTAAGTCATTGTAGTTTCAAGGAATGCTGATTTATTACTCTAAGTTATAAACTAATATTGTTTTGTATCCATTATGGAATAATCTTGTGAAAAGAAGGCACTACATGTTTGGTATACAATTGAGTAGTAGGTACCTACTGGTAAGCAGTAGGTACTAGACATATCTATGATCTTTTGTTTTTCCCATCAAGGGAGAAATTAAAATGCTTGAAAATTTTAATTAGTAATGGACCAATAGCCATTTTTTTCTAAATAGGATAATGACAGATTTAAATTAGTTTGAAAGTGGGGACACATACGGAACTGCACCCCCCGGCTGGAATAATGATGGCTAAAGTGGGATTGATCTTGTCAAGGTCTCAGTAATACTATTGGATTAGAAGACAAATCTTGTTCGGAATCCTTGAGTGCATTGTTTCTCTTCTCAAGACACAACCTTTTCTTGGAGAGGTTCAATTCAAAGAGGATATCTCATGTAGAGGAAGGATCACAGGAAGTTATGAATGAACGTGACGGGCTCAGGAGGCAAGACGCATGAGCACCTATCGCATTCAAGCCCTTTAACATCCCAGCCGCCGAGGGGACCTGGGAAAGGTTTTTTCTCTCCTCGCTCCTCTCCACATTCTTCTTCTGTACTCTCGTTCTCTCTTTAGAACGTAAAAACAAAGAAAATGGTGAGCAGATGTCAACCGCTACCTTCCTTCCACGTTTTTTTGTGAACCTTCCTTCTGAGGGCTGGTGTCGTATGGAGCTGCAAAGTGATCCAACCCACGTTCCCGATATTGTGAGCGCCACACGCAAAACAACCTAGAAGAGCGATGGGCAATGGATGCTGAGTTAATTTATAATATAATAATATAAGCCTTTTTAATAGAAAAAAAAGTTGCATGATCGTATGAGAGAATTTTCGTAAATTATCGTACTACATCATGTTACATTATTTTGAAAATTGGGGACTTTGAGTGAAAAGAATTCATTAGTTACCAATTTTTGGCTGAAAACTCGTTCTAACTAATAATCTGCTATTCAAATAGAGTTTTTGGATTTGTTTCTGGAAACTTTTTTTGCAGTTTTTACCGATTTTGTATATCATTTTTCGAATGTTCTATTTTATAGTTACTAAACTTTATTTGAACAATATTCTGCCAAAAAATATAAATTTGCCGATGCGCTTGAATTTAGCTATTGATCCAACCCACGTTCCCAATATTGTGAGCTAACAAGTAAAACAACCTAGAAGAACGATGGGCAATAGATGCTGAGTTAATTTATAGTATGATAATAAAAAAAGTTCGAAAAAAAAAGTTCCAGTCTTGGAGCACGATCGTATGAACGAATTTTCGTAAATTATCGTACTATATCATGTTACATTGTTTTGAAAATCGGAGACTTTGAGTGAAAAGAAATCGTGAATTACCAATTATATGGCTAAAAACTCGTTCTAAATAATAATCTGCTATTCAAAAAGAGTTTTTGGGTTTTAAACTTTTTTTTGCACTGTGTGTGGATGGGAATGCGACGGTAAGATAAGGTGGTCGGAAGTGAAATTACTTAAATTGTTGTAAAATTAAATAAAAACCTCATTTAACCAAATACAGTTGAGCTAATTCCAGATTATGCTATATCAATACCACAGGCTAATAGTTGGTGAATAGTTTCGATTGAACAAAGCTCTGTTCATTCTAAGAACAAGATTTCGAAATGCATTATATACGAGTACGTGCTGTTCACAATTACTGGTTAAAATACAGAAAAATTGTTGTAAGCTACTTTATCATGAAGTTAGTAATATTAACCACCAATGAGAAATTGGAATTATCAAGTGAGTTTCAGTTTATGAGTGTGGCAGTAGATAAAGGCGCACAAATGAAGCAACTTTAAATTTTATAATTTTAATTCAAATTAAATTTAAACAACTTTAAATTCTTGTGTAACATGAAATGACATTTCTACTAAAATATGCGGAGTAAATTTTCAGTATTTTTTAATAATAGGTCATAGGAATGGAATCACAAGAGAGTTTCAATTTATGAATGTGGCAGAAGATGAAGGTGCACAAAAGAAGCAACTTTACACTTATTCGACTAAAGCCTGACTAATTACAAATCGGTTGATAAACATGTTGCATCAACAGTTATACTAATGAAATTATCAAGTGAGTTTCAATTTACGAACGAAGCAGTACATGAAAGTACACAAAATATGCAACTGCTAATTGTTGTGAAACTTGATTGCACAATTCTGTTAAAATTTGCTGCGTAAATTTGCAGTTTTTAATAGATTGAGCGAATGTAATATTATTAACTTTTAGTTTCAGTTTAACAGTGTGGCAGTAGATGAAGGTACACAAAGAAAAGAATGTAAGTTCTTGTGTAATCCATTCCTATCCCATTTCCAATCAACCAATCTCATTTCTATTTAAATTTGCTTAGTGAACTTTCATTGTTTTTAATACGTTATACGAATGAATCTATTACGTGAGTTTCAATAAATTTACGAATGTGGCAGTAGACGAGGTACAGAAAAGAAGGAACAGTAAATTCTTGTAAAATGTGATAGCACATTTTAATCAAAATTTGCGGCGTAAATTTCCTGTGTTATTTGCATATACTCTGTACGACATTCTTATACATAAAACACAAAAATGATTCTAAGATTCTAGCTGAATCGTTTCAACAAAGAACAATGAGTCAACACTTGTTATAAAGTGGTATGGTACATTTTTACCAACAAAGTAATAAACGATTCTTCAACAAAACCCCTGGAGTAAATTGCAAAAATTAATTTCAACTTTAATTTATGCTGCTATTATGGTTGGTTATTGTCTTCTGGAGCTTCAAAACATTAATTTAGAGAAGAAGTCAACTTATACCTATAAAACCAGGTTCTGGTTGAGATGCGGCATAAATCAGAAAGAAGTACCTACCATCTCAGTGTCGTTACTGTAAATTTAATTACATTTTTCAACATACCCAAATGTTATCCAAACGTATCATAATATCCAAAATCTCTTCTGAATCCCCGAATTTAATTTAGTTTGAGTTTTTTTGTCATAGAATTGGTTTTCAACAATTCTTTTCTACTGAAATTGCTCAAATTTCAATACAATTTAACATAATACGATAGCTAATTTAAGAAAATTCGTTCTTACGATCATGCTGCATGACTGGTACTATATGTATAAAGAAAATGCGCTAAAAATTATTCACGTTTGAACAATTATTAATTTTATCGGGGCTTATGCCCCAATATGCCACATGTCTAATACACTTTTTTTTTCGCTCAAGGATTTTTGAGTTTTTTTGGGCTGTTTTCGGTGTATTCAACCGATGAAGCTGAAATTTGAAATGGAGTGTGTTCCACGTTCATTCAATGTTAGCCGAGGCTCAAGGTGAAAGCAGAAGGGGGTTTCGTGGGAAGTGAAGCCCCTTTCGAGGAGCGCTAATTCATATATTCAGGTTGTTTAAATTTCTGTGAGGTTTTCCTTGTCGTTAGCAGCAAACACTGTTAGTGTGAAACGCTTCCAAGAATGTCACTATAATCATTTAGCAGTATAAGGTAAACCCCAATAATTTACAGTTAACTACGAGTAGAAACATTTAGACTGCGTACCTATTAGGGAGGCGGTACATGCATATATGCATTACATAAATATTGGGTGTATAATAAATAAATTTTTGTGATTTACTTTATCAACTCATCAAATAAATGTGTTGTCTTAACCGATCTGCCGGTACTGACAATAAATTCAGGTTCCACTTTTAATTCCGCTGATTATTTAATTGAACTATTGATTTCATTATTGTTGAATCCACATTTGAATTTCTAAATGAATTTAATTTTGTTACAGGTGAGGACTACACATGGTGGTGTTTTGATTGGATACCTAAATCGTAAGTGGTCAAAGTTGCAAGTGGCAACGTTATATCAGCATCGCGAAGCATCTTTAAATGAAGAGTGAAATTTAAGAATAAAATTAAAATTTTTTTTGATTCGCGGAGACATGGCTAAAAAAATGTAGAAATATTGTTTATTAGTAATTTCCATGAAAAGAAGCACCATGAGGATTTTAAGATTTGTGATTTTTGCAGTAGTAGTGACTATTGATCAGATATTGAAACTCTTACGATTTCGTCTCATGATGCGGAATACGGAGATCATTGAACGGGTTCAGAATTATTAATTTTAATTTTAAAATATTCATCTACAATATAATTTATTTTTACTGGGAACAATTCCATAGGGAAACGGAATAATTTAATTTTCCGCTTTTAGTTGAATTAAACTATCATTTTCATAGGTCTGCCATAATCATGGATTTCCTAATAAAGTAGTAATGTATCAGACACTTAATGGTATTGTTTCTTATGTCAGTGTAAGGTCTGGATTCTTGTCAGAATTCCTTGGACTCTGTAAAAGTGGGAATATCATCATTGCCATGATTCCGCCATAATCCTGAACGTTCTAATAAATTAATAATGAATTTACAAGCATTGTTCCAGATATCTTGTCTAAATTTGTTGTTTTCATTGGCCCCACCAAAAGTGAGAACCTTCAAGACTCTCTTTCACAGCAACCTCCCAATCACTCTAGGAAAAGACATTTCGTCCGTTTCCACCAGGAAACCCTCGCAATGAGAAAAAATCGTTCGAACTTTTCCCTTCGGCTTTTGTTTGAAGAGAGTAATATCTTCTGGTCAAGTTTTACCTCCCGCTCCGGGCGCGAGTTCCGACGAAACCATTAATTAATTCCGTCCGAGTCTGACTCAAAAGTTCCCAGCAAAGTACTTCCTTTTCATCTCTTCCCCGCATTTTTATTTTATTTCATGTTTTTTGCCCTTCCTTTTCTCACTCGCTCGGTCGTGAGAAAAATGATTACGAGGGAATGGGGGAACGCGAAATTAAAAAGTCGAGAAACCATTACGCGGACACGCTTCCCCAATGAGGAGTTTCCGAGCTTTTAAGAGCCAGTGGCCGATTTCTTTTGATGTTCGTTCAGGGAAAATTATTAATAGAGAAATGAGGAATGGCAAAGGATGGATGGCCTGGAATTCCAGTAGCAGAAACCCAGTTAGACGATAGCAACTAGCCATAATTTCCTTTTAGGTACCTAATTTTTCCGTTTAGCGAATTTTCGAATAAAAATTAAAATATTGCAATGGTTCCAAACTTTTTTTAAATGGAATTTTCCTAGCTTTGCTTTATATTAATACGTTTTGGGGCTTCTGATACGATTCTAAAACAATCGGTTCTGAAAAATCAGCCTTATTCGAGCAGAGCACTAAACGACTGCTGTTCAAGTTCAAAAATATTTTAAAAACTTCCATTTATGAGGCATGGCTATATGTGCAAATTTTGGTGTTTTTTTTTTTTTTTTTTTTGCATTCTATTTACATTTTATTTTTCTTAAACTTGAACACTTTGTCCGAACAGAACTCGTTAACCATCAAATTTACGGAAAAAATTGTTTTCTGTTGAGTCATAGTTAGTTTTTCCAGTTGAATATTGTTCCTTGTTTACTGATCTAAATAATACATTTTTGTGTGCAATAGTATAAGATACCTTAACTAGGTACATGAATATGCCTGTAATAAGACGAAATATACATTGTAGTTGACACGTAGTTGTGGAATGACTCCTAAGTAATTCCCTCTTCAAAAAATGGAATTCCACAAAATAAATATTGCAACCATCCAGAAACTCATATACTAAGTAATATATTGATCCTTTCCTTTAAAAACGTTTTGCCGATATCGATTGATTCAAAATGCGATTAGGCTCAAGGTGGAATTTTTGTGAACTTACAACATCAAATCATGAATAAAAAACCATTTACGCCTAATAATGATTATAATAGTAATACGGACATTTATTACGTCATTCAATAATATTTTATTACATAAGTAATAGAGGTTTCCAAACGTAAAACTCGTATTATTTCGAGAATAGTTTGATTGCTTACATTAGATTCAGGCGGTCAAAATTACATTGAAATCGATGCCTCCGATCGATCTTTTGATCAAAATTTTCAATATCAAAATCGAATTTGCAGTGTGTACTGGACACCCAACAGATTTTGTTTGAATGAGGTAGAGGTGCTTGCTTGTCCTATAGGGTTCATATTTTGCACCACATTAGTTCTTCCGATTCCCTAGCCGAAGTTCGCCAACCACCAAAATTTATCTATTCTAAGAATAAAAAATTTCAAACAAATTTCACATTGATATCCGTTTAATGTCATCCTTGTGAAAGTTCCCGCGAGAACCAAGAGAATGCGCAGCGCGTCCATCGCTTCAGCGCCAGGCGTTCATTCTCACGTTGTTGAATTGCTATGGGGCGATGATGAGGATCCGGGAACCGGGAAATTATCTTCTCCGAACATAGCACATATTATGCTGTTAGTACGAGTTGTATCTCTTTAGAATTCGTTTTAGGTTTTGTTCATTAGTTTTTTTAGCAGAATATTACCCCGACAAATTTTTTGTTTAAATTTCAATGAAATTCTGAAAATAAATTTGATGAGAACTATGAATAATAATTGTTTAGTTGGGTTTTTACAATGAGATATTATTTAGGAAAGGCGAACGGACTACAGTACATTGCGTACATATATTTACCTACAGCAATTAATTTCTTAATGAAAAAATCAAAAAAATTAAACTACTCTGTTTTCATTGATCCACCCTCGTTCATCCAATCCCAACTATTTGACAAATACTTTATTTGGTTTAGATGGAATTAACTTTTCTATTAGATAAATATCGTCAAATTTAGTCTTTTGAAGTTCTTCCTGGGGAATTCTGCCTTCGATAATTGCACCTTGTTTATCAACAAGAGTAAAGGTAACAGGAGAAGATGAATGAACATATTTAATTACGAATAACTCAGGCGACAAGTTGACTGTGAAACCTCTTGGATATATTCCTTTAGTTTTTCAAATACGCACAACATCGTTAACTTTGAATTTGGGAGAGAAAGATTGACCATGTTGACGATAAACAGTGACTAATGAACTATGTGCACTGGAACTATTCATCTCATTAGGAGTCATTCTAATAGTACGATGATACGTGTCGTTGTATTCACTCACCACCTCCTTCTATACATCGAGATAGCTATAACTACCATTATAATGGAATTTCTTCCTTAGTTTTGATCGCGAAATTCTGTTGAAACTTTCAACTAAAGTAGCCTTTGTTGAGCTGTAACTTGCATAGGGTCGCATATTATAAGTTTTCATTAGATTAGAAAAGTGTTTATTGAAGAACTATTTACCATTATCAGTTTGGATTCATTTCGGTCTTACTTTCATTGCGTGTAAAATAGTAGTCATTCCTTTGGTAACTTTGAACCCAGTTTTATTCTTCAAGGGTACAGCCATCGAGCGAACCAATTATTTCTTGGTGGGGTAGGGTGGGACCTGTCTCAGTCAATGAAGGCCAACTTTGATTAATGTACAGATTTCCGTCTGATCCCCATAAACAATCAACCACCACCCCTCACCACGTCCGGCATCCCGAATTTCCCACTAGAACGGCCACATCAATCGGAACAAGTTTCCCAGGAGGAAATCCCTTATGAAGAGAGAGAAGACTTCGAGGCTAACTCATTTCAAGGATCAGCTCTCATTCCCGAGATGGTCTGAAAATGTTGGGAACAGTCGGAGCGGGACGTCTAGAAGGGGCTGCTGCGGACGTCAGCATTGATTGATGGGAAGCGAGTCTTCCCTATTTTCGCCCCGAAGATGAACCTCCCTCGTTCGATCCCAGTTACGTTCCTGTCTGGGCAGCCTCTTCATCTCATGGGAAAGCCATGTCGCTCAGAAAAGTGTTTTCCAGTGGCCGCCTTTTCATCTGGTGAAAAATATACAATCGCTCAGTGCAAATTAGTTCACAACGGTTTATTATTGTTTAACCCTTAACACTCCTATACCGAGCTGTAACCGGCAAGGTAATTTCCCAGGCTACTCCCATAAAAGAATTTGCCGTCTCTGCCTAATGATCCTTGACTGGCAACGCAATTTCCCGAATTGCTCCTATAACGTTTTTCGATCTTTTGTCTCGTTTCCAATTATTTTTTCCGCAACGCAACAATTTTTTCTGTTTTTCCCATTTGGTGGCATGGAGGACTAAAAATGTACGGAGACGTTCAATTATATTAAAATTCACCTTATAAACACCGACGATCGTAATCAGCAGATATAATTCCAATGTAATTTAAACTTCACAAAACCATGTTTTTTTTTATAGCTTTTGTCATCTATAGATGGACTAGTGAATCGTAGGTAGGTGCTTGATTATGTCTCATTAATTTTCTTTAGATGTGTGCAAACGTCAAAGTTGATATACATAGAAATATTATCCAACAATTGTACTTGGATATGAGGTCTTACTACGAACCCATGGGCGATTATTGGGGATTAGGTGTTTTATTTATTTCATTCATTCCTCCATGGTTAACGCATAATTTTTATTATTACATTTAATCTAATAATAACAATAAACTACAAATTAATAATAGTAACAACTTATAATAATTGTAACTCGTCCTAGTGTGCGTATCTTACCGGCTGTCGAAATTGAGTTATCTAGCTGAAAACGCTAATATTTCGTAGACAAATTCTACCTCTATTAGTTCCAATGATGTGATTTTTAATTTTTTAGGTATTTTATTTATTTCGTTGATTCCTCTTTGGTTGACGTCTAGAAGGGGCTGCTGCGGACGTCAGCATTGATTGATGAAAAGCGAGTCTTCCCTATTTTTGCCCCGAAGATGAACCTCCCTCGTTCGATTCCAGTTACGTTCCTGTCTGGGCAGTCTCTTCATCTCACGGGAAAGACATGTCGCTCAGAAAAGTGTTTTCCAGTGGCCGCCTTTTCATCTGGTGAAAAATATACAATCGCTCGGTGCAAATTAGTTCACAACGGTTTATTATTGTTTAACCCTTAACACTCCTATACCGAGCTGTAACCGGCAAGGTAATTTCCCAGGCTACTCCCATAAATGAATTTGCCGTCTCTGCCTAATGGCCCTTGACTGGCAACGCAATTTCCCGAATTGCTCGTATAACGTTTTTCGATCTTTTTTCTCGTTTCCAATTATTTTTTCCGCAACGCAACAATTTTTTCTGTTTTTTCCCCTGAACGTATCAGCTTTACATAACAAAATATATATAAGCATATGTAAATGTGACAAATCACAAAAGTTGGCGCAGCGAAAGGTGAAAGATTTGGTGGCATGGAGGACTAAAAATGTACGGAGACGTTCAATTATATTAAAATTCACCTTATAAACACCGACGATCGTAATCAGCAGATATAATTCCAACGTAATTTAAACTTCACAAAACCATGTTTTTTTTAATAGCTTTTGACATTTATAGATGGACTAGTGAAGCGTAGGTAGGTGCTTGATTATGTCTCATTAATTTTCTTTAGATGTGTGCAAACGTCAAAGTTGATATACATAGAAATATTATCCAACAATTGTACTTGGATATGAGGTCTTACTACGGACCCATGGGCGATTACTGGAGATTAGGTGTTTTATTTATTTCATTCATTCCTCCATGGTTGACGCATAAGTTTTATTATCACATTTAATTTAATAACAATAACAATAAACTACAAATTAATAATAGTAACAACGTATAATAATTGTAACCCGTCCTAGTGTGCGTATCTTACCGGCTGTCGAAATTGAGTTATCTAGCTGAAAACGCTAATATTTCGTAGAAAAATTCTATCATCTCTATTAGTTCCAATGATGTAATTTTTAATTTTTTAGGTATTTTATTTATTTCGTTGATTCCTCCTTGGTTGACGTCTGGAAGGGGCTGCTGCGGACGTCAGCATTGATTGATGAAAAGCGAGTCTTCCCTATTTTTGCCCCGAAGATGAACCTCCCTCGTTCGATCCCAGTTACGTTCCTGTCTGGGCAGCCTCTTTATCTCATGGGAAAGACATGTCGCTCAGAGAAGTGTTTTCCAGTGGCCGCCTTTTCATCTGGTGAAAAATATACAATCACTAACGGTGCAAATTAGTTCACAACGGTTTATAATTTTTAAACCCTCAACACTCCTATACCGAGCTGTAACCGACAAGTTAAGTCCACAGGCTACTCCAATAAATGAATTGGCCGTCTCTGACTAGTGGTCCAATACCGGTCCTTGACTGGCAACGAAAATTTCCCGAATTGCTCCTATAACGTTTTTCGATCGGCATTTCGTTTTTCGATCTTTTTTCTCGTTTCCAATTCTTATTTGAACTTCCTGAAAATCCCTATGACTTCTAGGATTGTTTTACCACACAATGGGGAATGATGGTGGTAATAGGTAGACAGAGCTGTACTGGAAGCAAGCAATGAATATCTTAATGTGAGTAAGTCATTCTTCAAGCTTAGTTTGCGACAACTATTTGAAAATTTGAAATCAATATCCCCAGCTATCACCCCTTTACTTCAGAGGTTTTAATACTATTTCCCTTTCCAAATTAGTTCTATTCAGTTGAACGTGATGAGAGACCGATTGAGGCGTTAATGTTAGAGTTAGAGGAGGAAAAGTTAGCAACCGGAATCGATGCCGATGACCTCCTAATGACCTAATTCAACATTTTCAAATGTTAGCTATTTGATTTATTCAATATATTTAATTATTTAAAAAAACTGAAAATGAAAGGGTGGTTCGATGTTGACCGAAAATGCTGAAATACTTGATGAGCAGCTGAAGTGGTCAAGTCCAGAAGATGGTGGAGTATCCGGGGAAATCATGTTGCTTCTTTTTTCAAGGAGTACTAAGGGTTAAGGACTAACCTAAGGACAACTTTTGCTCCCTGACCCCAACCTTTAGATCCTCCACTTAAATCAAATTGGAAAGCTAATATAATTTATAAGTTTCAGGTACTCCAATAGCGATACGATTGGTAGATAATCATTTTCATAGCGATCAAATACCTTGGTATATGCAAAGTGGGTACCTTAAGGTTTTCCCGTTTTAAGGCTTGGACCGTGGACGGGTAGCATCCATGATATACATGTTCGTAATGCATGGAGGAAAAGTTTCATAAGTTTGGAAATCAGAGTTTTTGGGGTACATGGCTACCCCAGCAATTTCGCGTTTTCCCAACAGAGCGCTCTCGTGAGCGTCTTAAGCGCATGGTGTGTAGTAATTCGCAGCGTTTTTCTTATCGTAAGTGCCTCTGGTAGCAGCCCCTGATACCCAATTCCACACATGCGAACCACTTTTGCCTTTCGGAAGCTGCAATTCAGGAGCCAATTCCTACGAGGCCCTCAGGGAACCCACTTTTCCCGCCATCACTTCAAACCTTTTACCAACAAAAGACCGACCTTTCTCCCTTGTCGGCGTTCGGAAAGGACGAGAAAGGTGGCTTCCCCTTTTTTCGGATGGGAAAAGGCCAAAATCGATTGAGTGTATTTCTTCTTCATTATCCCGTCAAGATGAGCCCCCCCCCCCCCCCACCATCATACCCTCCCCACCTCGCCCGACCACCACATCCGACCCATTCTGTCGGTGACATTTACATCGACTTCGCCCGGGCGTCCCACAGGGAAAGGTTATTTCCCTTCTGCTATTCAATAAATCTCCCCCAACTGAATCACAAGACGTTTCCCGCTTGATTAAATCTGTTCATTCTGCTCCGTCAATAGCCCCCCATTTGAGTTCTGAAGTTGTCAATCCAATTTCTTCTGCCAGTTTTAATTGAAGCTTAATAAGCAAAAGATGTCCACCAGTCGATCAGCATATCTTCAAAGGACAACGATAGTGCTCCATCTATATTGAATGTAGTGAAGCTTTGTGTTCAAGCCAGATGTTGAAATTCCTTTCCTCTTTTTAGAGAATCGAAATTTGTATTGGTTGTTTTGCGATTCTCAACTTTTTAAACAATTGTAGTGTGTGTCAATCTATGGCCATTCCACATCCAATGCGAAACATTGTCTACTGAATTGCATCAGTTATTGCCTAAAATGTCATGAATCGTGCTGGTTAGCAATTAGTTAGTTAACTATAGATTTCACTACAATCAGACCAGTTGTTCCATGATGTGAGCATGCAGAAACGCGAAATTCAATACATATCAATTCTCGTCAATCGTATGGTAACTTTGAGTTCTGAACTTGTCAATCCAATTTCTTCTGTTTGTTATTATTGACGCTTAAAAAGCAAAGAAAGTACCCCAGTCGAACAGCATATCTTCGAAGGACCACCATTTCCACGGAAACGGAAACTATCTATACTAACAAGATGTCGAGATTTCTTTCGACCTTTTAGAAAATCAAAAGCAATTGAACTTCTTGCGTTTGACGTTTTTCAAAAACAGTTTTAGTTGTAATATGTCTTAATCTTAAGTTTTAACATATTTTTGGAAATCCACATTCCATGCGAAACATTGCGTACCTAATTGCAATATAAGCTATATTACCAAGATGTTGTGAATTATGCGGGTTAGCACTCAGAAAATCCCCTTTAGATTTCACTGCCATCAGATATAAGGAATTTAGGTGCCCCCCCCCCCCCCCCCTCAGAGGTGCAATGGGGGCCCAAATCCTCATAAAAAGGTAGAGGAGAGTATATCATCCCGTCAGAGAGATACCACTCCTACTAATGAGCCATGTTCGGAGTAGATTGGCTTTCCAGTCACCTGGAATCCCATCCAACGCCAAACCCAGCTGATAAAATGATCGAGGACGGCCGAGGCGCCCGTTGTTTCATCAACGGAACGCCGACAGCGCTATCTCTGGTGCCCTGGCGGGACCTCGATGGACCTCACAGGAGGTAACTCTGTTACACAGACCAGCGGAACATGATGTGCACTTGGGGAAGCACGAAATTCAATAAATATAAATTCTTGTCAATTGTATGAAAACTCAAGGTTTGAAGTTGTCATTCCAATTTCTTCTGTCAGTTTTAACTGTAGCTTAACAAGCAAAAGATGTCCCTGCAGTCGAGCAGCATATTTTCACTGCACAACATTTTCTCTCCATCTATATTGAAGGAAGGAAAGCTTTCTATTCAAACCAGATGTTAAAATTTCTTTCGACTTTTCAGAAAAACAAAAGCAATAAATCTTCTTGCGTTTCACGTTTAAACAGTTTTAGATTTACTATGTCTACCTATGGATTTCTACTTACAATGCGAAACATTGTCTACGAGATTGCAATAGGTTAAATAACTTGAGACGTAATGAATTATGCAGGATAGTTCTCAAAAAGTTCGCTATAGATTTCATTGCCGTCAGACCAGCGGAATTGAGTAAATATCAATTCTTATCGATTGTGTAGAAAGTTCGAGTTTTGAAGTAGCCATTCCTATTTCTTCTGTCAGTTTTAATTTTTGATTAATAAGCAAAAGTTGCCCCCTAATCGAGCAGCATATCATCAAAGAACCAGAATTTGGTTCCATCTATATTGAAAGTAGTGAAGCTTTCTATTCAAGCCAGATGCTGAAATTTCTTTGTACTTCTCAGAAAATCAAAATTTCTCGGGGTTTTTGAGTTTCGCGTATTTTACGGTCTCACTAAGTTGAAACGAACTTTTAAACGGTCATTTTGTGTGGTACCTATGACGTGCGCATGCGCAAAAGTCGATAAATTCTAGTCAAATTGTTGGAATCATTGAGTTCTATAGCTGTCCATCCATCTCTTCAGCCATTTTAATAAGGAAAAGTTGTTCTCCATTCGAGCTGCATATATTCAAAGAACAACAATTTTAGTCCATCTATATTGAAAATACGGAAGCTTTCTACTCAAGCCAGATGTTGAAATTTCTTTACTTTTTTTAGAAAATTAAAATTTCTATTGGCTTTTTGCGTTTCTCATCTTTGTAAACACTTTTGAAAAAATGCCTGTGGTCATTCCTTCTATACGAAACATTTGTACCGAATTGCAGTCAGGTACTGACGAAAATGTAATAAAAAATGTGCGGGTTGGCACTCATAAAGTTCCCATGACTTTGATATACGTCTGACCAGTTGCAGTCGGGTGATAATGATGAAAATGTTATGAATTATTATCTGTGCGTCCTCAATAGATTCCAGTGCCATCGAAATTTGTCGGGAATTATGTGGGTTAGCCTGCTAGAAGGTCCCCTATTGCTTTCATTACTGACTGACCATTACATCCATTTGGGCAAGCGCAATCCTGATATACAATAAACATAAATTATTTCTGGATCTATTTATCTGTAGCGTAAATAAGCAAAAGATGTGCAAGGTTGAGCAGCGTCTGCTAATAGGCCTAGATAAACGAATTTGCTTCATCAGCACGTTTGTTTTTCCAAAATAAAAATTTCCAGTTGCGTTTCACATAAAATAAAAAAATTTTTACTTTGGTGTGTGATCACTGGTCATTTCGCATTCCCCACAAAACGTTCCTATCAAATCGCAGTCAAATATGAATTATATTGTCAGGAATTATGAGGGTTCTGAAAATATGTTGTAGACGTTTGGAAAAATTACCGACCAAATCAAAGTCAGATATTGATGACAGTTTTACGAATTAAGTGGGTTATCACACAGAAAGTTCTTATTTTTCATTGTCGCCATTGGTTCCACGTAAGATACATCAGCTATCAATTCTTTTAAATCCAATACTTCTGTCAGTTGGATGTCCACAAGGAATTATGGAGATGCTGTCAAGAGTGTCCACAAGTTGAGCAGTACGTCCTCACAGAACAACGATTTTCCTTCTGCAGTTTGGACGTAGGGAAGCTTTCGATTCAAGTGGTACGAGGAAATTTCATTCGTATTGTCAAAATAAAATTTCCCACTTGTGTTTCAATCAATTTTAAGTTAGTATTCCGGTTACTGTGGTCGTTCCAAAATTTCCTCGTTCCATATGAAATATTTCTACCGAAATGTTATAAGATATTAAGGAAATTGTCAGGAACTATGCGGGATAGGTCGTATAGGTCTTGTATAGATTGCAATGACACCAAACTAGTGGATCCATGTACGCATGTGTAAACGTGTTATTCGATTAACGTATTATGTAACAATCCAATAGCCTTCATATCTATTCGAAATTGTAGCAGAAACCAACTCAAGTTGCACGTAAATTTCATTGCTAGAGGCAAGTCACCTTGCTAGTTGGCAAATTTTATAGACTTCGTCGTTGATCGAACGAGCATTTATCAATGTGAATTTCACCGCCCATTTCTCATAATCTAGAAGCTTCAATGATTATTGAGTTGATTGAAGTCTAAAAATGATTTATCAAACATTTCATTGTTTGCAACGCATCGTGCAGTTGTTGAGTCATTTAAAAAATTTCGGAATTGTTCACTGATACATTTTTTTTTTTTTAATCCAGAAAAGTTGGAAAAAATCATTCCTTGTATTTTTCCAAGTTGTCCTCATTTTAAATTGTATTTTCATCTCATTTTGTTAAATATTTGCATGCTAAATGAGAATGTTAGAAGAGTTGGTGGCGGAGAAGCTCGGGTTTGAAGTCTTTTTTGGTTTGAAGTCTCAAAATGATTTATCAAATACGCATTTCACGGTGCTTTGATAAACTACAGCTACTGAATGCTTAATCTTAGGCAATGAGATGCTTATTCCGAAAATTTAGAAAATGACTAATTTAACGCATTTTTTAGTTCGTGAAAAATTGGGGGAATAACGTTTCATATGTATTTTGCTGATTGTCCTCATTTTATATTCTATGCTCATCTCACTTATTCAATATTCGCCTGATAAATGAGAATTTCAGGAAAATTCTCAGGCGACAAAGCTCTTTTGACATGGATATGTCTTTGCTCTGGGGGTCAACCAAAAATTTCCGTGACGCAAAATTTGTGTCACAATTTCAGTGTTTTTCACGTACAACCCAGCCGTTGCTAGGGGAATGGAACTTCCACAGTTTTCATAGCACAGAAATCGTTCGCCACTCGTTGGAAAGCGCTTGATTTATGTGATAAATATTCACATCTCAAGCTACCAATTTCCCCCTCCTTACGTACCTGGCTACATTCCTAAACTAAGTTGATTGGACTATAAACAATTTTAATAAGCCGGTTACAATATTCTTAACGTAAAGCAATAGCATCATTTACTCCACTCCATAGGAAACATTTTCATCATCTTGACAACAGTCGACTGTTAACAACAACTCATTGTAGTGGCTTCTCTCCACAGTTATTTTCAACATTTCTATAAGTAAACCGTTTTGTTGGAATTAGTCGGGATGCGGCCCAGGGATTTGTTTAAAGTTAAAGGATTTGTTCACAACTCTCGAGGACAACCGTTATGAAATCCCCAATCAAAGACATATCCATGTAACATGGTATCTGCTTGGAAAGCAGATAGTGGAACTCGTTTACGAGTTGTTCAGTTGGGTACTTGAAGTTTTAATTCGATTTTGGGGTTCTACGCATCTTGAAATGTAAACCAAACAATTTTCAGGGGGTGTTAAATTTTTTTTAAAATTTCGTCCGGGTTTTTTTGAATTAAATTAAAGTCTTCTAGGCAACTCTGCTTATATGCACATTCATTTAGATAACGTATATAATAGATTTCTTTTAATGGTTATAAATAAGATAGTGTTCTCCGTAGAAAAGATATCTAATACAGAAATTATATAACTTTATGTTATAATTTGCAGGGTTTTTACCTCCAGTTTCAGTAATAGAAAAATGGAAGATGTTCCTGGATGTTATATGAACGAATTTAATGTGTTACCAGCAAGGTATAACCAGCAGATACTTCCTATTCGGCAGGCCCACAGATAAATTTGACGATTTATTATAAAGGTAGTAACTAAGAACTAATAGAACCACTTATAACAAACTAATAAAACCTTTAATAAAATATACCAAAATTAATTTTCAAAATACGTAGTTTTCCTAAGGAGCGGGTAGATAGATGATGAAAATCATTTAAGCAAACTTTTCGGGTTCCTGAGTTCAATGGAAGAAAACATTTTTCACAAGGATCAATTCTTGGAGTCCATGTCATATCAATAGAATTTTTTTTTTCGTTGGCTTAAAAGTCTCAAAATGATTTACCAAATACATCATTGCGTTTCAATAAACTACTAATACAGATCACGCGTGAACGTAGGTAATGAGTCATTTCAATAATTTCGCTATTCTTCACTAATGTTATGAAAATTTGTGTTCTTGTATAGTTGAGAAAAAACCGTTCATTCGCATTTTGCTGGTCATTTTATATTGTTTTCTCATCACATTTTGTTCATTATTTGCCTGCTAAATGGGAATTTTTGAAGAGTTGGTGGTGGTAGTGTTTACTTTTGGAATTAGTAGGTACTTTGAAGTCTCAGAATGATTTACCGAATAATTCATAGTGTTTCAGTAAACTAAATCTATTGATCAAGCTCAATACATTCTTGGTTCGTAAAACTTCTTACGGGAAAAACTTCTTACGCTGTATTTTGCTGGTTGTCTTTATATCATATTCTATGCTCATCTCAATTTGTTCGATATCACACTTTATACACTTTAATCAATATTTGTCTATTAAAAGGGAACTTTAGAACAGCTTGACTTTATTTGATAATAGTGGATTGTTTGAAGTGTCTAAGTTATTAATGAAATATTTCAGCGTGTATTACCTACTACAGAGAAAATTTTTTGTTCTTGTATAGTTAAGAAAAAACCGATTATTTGCATTTTGCTGATTGTTCTAATTTTCTTTAGCACTAGTGTAATTTTCTCGCTCGCTTCGCTCCCTCGGGTGGGAGCGAAGCGAGCGAGAAAATTACACTAGTCAAGACAGCCCGGTCTTGCGGGTCACTGCCTAACCTCAACAAACTGACTGCACCCCCTCTCGCCCTCCAGCCGATAGTTCTGATGGGGGTAGAAAAATTCAAGATAGCTTATGCACCCTTTCGAACAAACCCAAGAACCATCTACCGTATTCAAAGGTTAATGATTAATATCTACGATTTTACACAGAATTTTTTAATGGAAAAATGTACAGTATTTCTACAGCATTTTTGGTTAACATCTACAGTATTTTGCTTCTTCGAGTCTACCAACCCAGCGGTGCATAGCATGGACAGACGGAGTTTCATTCTTATTAATATATTAGATTCTCATCACACTCTGTTAAAAGTTGGTTACCCGTGCGTATTTTGAGTTTGGAGGGAGCTTTGAGCCGTTTTCTGGATCGGACGGAGTTCGCGTGTCTATCGCTAGGTATCTCTACATTTGAATCACTCACCTTTCTCGCTCTTTTGGTTAGAAAGGCGCCAATTGGTCTGCTTTTGGATACCTTACAGCACCCCCACAGTAAGGAGTTTTGAATATCAATTTTTGAACACCTACCTTTATGAACAAAAACTGCTGAGCTCAACCCACTGAAATTATTTTGGTACCGTTGAATTCATTATCAAATGTTCTTTACGTGCGCGTGGGTGGGGCGGGATGGGGTATCCATATTTGGCGTGAAAAGTTCGGCGTATGTCCGGTTTTTCCGTAATTACGAAGTTGTTTATCCGGGTAACGATGTTAGGGAATGCCGAGTTCTTGAGTAAGTATAGTAGGTTTGTTTCCACTGCTGCTCCAGAGTAGGTTCAGTTCAGAGCAAGAGCACCTCCATGGCTGTTCAACACAGATGGCAGCGGAAACCTCGAGGACTTGATCGGGGCAGTAACCATGGATACATGAAGATCCATGAAAAGAGTCACGTTAGCCATACTTAAACAAACGAACTCTTTTTTTTTTTTTGTGCCCCCCGACGTCCGACCTTCTGCTGTTGTTCTGCGTAAGGTTTGAGGAAGGATATATCGGGTTACCCAAAGTTCCAAAGAGCGCACGCGCGGAACAAGCTGCACCTGGTCTCCCGGCGGAGCAGAAAGTTCGTGTTCGGATCATATTCCTTCATCACCGGAACCATCAGTTATTTTGCACCAAATACGAACTGGGTGACTACGGAAACGCCTTTTTCTTTCCCCTTCTTCATTGCGCAAGTGCAGCTTAACCTGAACCTGTTCGGTAGAGCTTTGAAAACAATACTAGAGGATTGTGTTATAGTCTATGTGTTAACCAGGGACACTAAGAATGTCCATGTACAATTTTAGCTCAATGGGTCCAGAAAATTTTTATGTGATTAGGCAATACACACATACGCAGACAGACACCATTAGATTTTTATATAATAGTATAGATTAATGTGATGTTTGATCAGTATTTGATCAGTATTTTGCTGGTTGTCCTCATTATATATGCATTCTCATAACACTTTATTCAATACTTATCTGCTCAATTTGCTTATTCAATATTTACCTGATCAGAATTTGCCTGTTCAGTATTTGAATGGGAATTTTAGAAGAGTTGGTGGCGGTAATTCTCAATTTTCAAAATTTTACAGTAATGTAAATACCTATATTCTTTGTTCGTAAAACGATGGGGAAGAAGGTCTTCGTATGTATGTTGTCCTTATACTATATTCTATGCTCATTGCACATTATTCAACATTTGTCAGATAAAAGGAAATATCAGGAAAAGTTGCAACAAAGCTCGATTTTATTTGAAATTAGTGGGTTCTTTGATGTCTATAAGGATTAATCAATCAATTAGTAAGTCATTAATCAGAAATTTCCTGAATTTTCACTACAGTAATTCATGTTTTTTGTTTTTGAAAAGTTGGAAAATACCTTCTTTGCATTTTGCCGGTTGTATTTATATTTATATTCTACGCTCATCACACATTATTCAATATTTGCCAGTTAAAATAAAAGAGAATTCAGAAAAATTGGTGATGGTGAAGCTAGAATTTACCTGAAATTAGTGGGTTGTTTGAAGTTCCAAAATGATTGAATCATTATTCAAAAATCAATTAAAAATTCCCTCGCGTTGTACTGCTACTGACCATGAGTGAACGTAGGTAATGAGTCATTGCAAATATTTTGTGAATCTTCACTAATCTTACGAACTTTTCGTTCTTGTATAGTTAAAAAAAACCAATTTATTACCATTTTATGTGTTTTCTCATATACGTTCAATATTGTTTCTCGTATCGTTTTCTCATAATACGTTCTCATATATGTTCAATATTGTTCAATATTTACCTGCTCAATTTGCCCGCTCAGAATTTGCCTGTTCAATATATGACTGGGGATTTTTAGAAGAATTGGTGGGGGTGGTGCTCGATTCTCAAAATTAGTTTGTTTAAAAAAAAATATCTTCTTGTGTTTCAATAAACTACGGATGCTGGTAATGCGTAAACGTTGGTAAAAAGTCGTTTCGATAATTTCGGGAATATACCTTATACTTTATTACTTAGGAGTTTAAAAAACCTAATTTGCATTTTTTGCTGGATATCCTTATTTTATTCTATACTCAGAAGCACACTCTTGGGAGAAAAAAATATGTGTAGTCATGTCGAATTGGGGGTTTCAGAAAAAATTGTGACAGGATAAATAATGAATGGTAAAACCAGGGGAACAAAGAAATACAACAACCATGATTCAAATCAACAAAATAACAGAGATAAAAAATTCTAATGATATCAATATAGTATCATTAAAACTGATTTTTACGAAGAAATATAAGTTTTAAAAGTTCCAGTCTTGTAACGCGATTGTATGGGGGGATTTTTGAGAATTAGGTTGAAATGTTTTTCAGTTGAGCACTTAGAGTGTGAAGAAATTGTCTACTACAAATTGTAAGGAAAAAAATATTCTAAATAGCACTGAAATCTGTTATAAATGAGTCAAATGTTTTTAGATTTCGTCGTAGTTGAGCTGATAAAGTCGTGCGAGCATTCGGCAAAGTGAACATCACTCCCGTTTCTCATAATCTAGATTTAGAAGCGTCCGTCCACTTGAAATTGGTGGCTTGCTTGAAGTCTCAAAAATTTCGCGGTGTTTTAATAAACTACTACTGCGGATCATATTCAGGGTGTCCCAAAAGTAAACCCCCCCCCCCCCCTCCCCACCATTTTCCACAATTTTTCAGGATGAAACTTGGAGAGCGTTTTTGGGGTGCTGGATGCTGAGATTTAAGCAAATAAAAAATTCAAAACTTTTTGGACTACCCTAATCGGGGAAGTATTGGATACTCTTCCATAATTTGCCAAGTGTCAGCTTATTTAAAAAAATTTTAGTGCTAAACAAGATTGTAAACCAGAATTGCGGTATCTTATTCCGTTCTCTGAGTAGAGCTGAAGAACCAAGGGGAAACGCTAGTTTTTCTCAAAATAACCTATTTTTGGATTTTGGACATTTGGATTTGATTCTGATTTATATTTGCTTAAAACTTAGAATCAGGCGAGACAATAATGCTCTGAAAGTTTCACTTCGATACCTCATTTATGGGGGGGAAAGTTAGTGTGGGGTGGGGGTGGGGGGTTACTTATCTATTTTTATTATTACTTCTTAATTGTAATTTATATTTGGTTTTTTATTCAAAAAATTTAAATATATCTGATTTACTAATGAGCAAATTTTTTGCCAGGTGAAGGCTCATTTTAGAGTTTTTTTTAGTGCTGAACGCGATGGTGAAACCAAAATTGCGATATCGTATTCCGTTCTCGGATTAGAGCTGATGAACCGCGAAGAAGCACGATGTTTTCAAAGAGCAACCATCATTGGATTGGGGACTTTTGTATTTTTTTCCTGATTTTTATTTGCTTAAAACTTAGTGTCAGGCACCCAAAAAACTGTTTCCAAGTTTCACTTCGATACCTCGATACCGGAAAAAAGGTATGGGGAAGGGTTACTTATTAATGTTTATAATTATTTGTTAATTTGAATTTATTATTGTTTCAATTCAAAAAATATAAATCTGATTTAAGTACTAATGAGAGAATCACTTTGAGAATTTAATATTATCCGGAAGATTTCGACACATAGTTTTCGAAAAGTTACAATAATTATTGTCTTAATCAATAACTAATATTGCACTCTTACTACAAAAGATATGTTATCAAATTGTATAACAACTCACATAAAAATGATAACTTCACAGAAGTGTTACGTGTATGTAATAGGAACTTATTGGCAATAGATATCAACTGTAGGTAGGAGGGAGGTATAATCTATGTGATATTAACAATTTTCTTCTTATCATAGAACATGTTTTTTCCATTATAGCCCGGCCAAAAATGAAACAAAATTGACGCGAAATTTAGTACGTTGAGCTCCTATTTTCTGATGATTATCGCTCATAACAGTTATAACCAAATCGTTGCTACGGAACACTATGGTAGGCATTTATCATCGTCTAAGAATCGTTCGCCAGTCGTTGGAAAACTCTCGATTTACCTAACCGTATTATGCGTGGTCAACAATATGAGGTATATGAGCGTGGTCAACAATATGAGGTATGCGCGTGGTTGTCTGAATAATCGTTTACAAACAGGTGATTCTTCTCAGTTAATTTTGTAAACATGATTGTAACCACAATTAGACTGGATAGAAACTTGGAAGTTTAAATTTGATAGGGTGAATCTCTGGGGCATTAAGAGACGATTGAAATGATGGGCTCTTTCCTAATCACCCTGTTTTTTTTTTGTTTTTTTTCTTTTTTTCCTGCTTTTGAGTTGGGAAAACATTTGGTTCAGTTGGAAATTTCAAACTTCTTCCCTCACCATCATCGCGAGTAGAACAGCTATACTTACGCTTGTTACTACTTTTGGTCGTTGTGTAAGTAAAATCACTGCTAGAGCGATGCTACAAGCATGGATTAATATGCGCGTTAATTTAATACGAGTACCTACAGCAAAAAATAGCTGGGAAAGTATACTTACTAAAAGTTCAATATGTTACAAACTATTTTCCTGGAGTGATCGGGTGGTTGCATTCTACATCTACAGCTCACAATAACTGTTTCACTCATACAAGAACGAAATTATAATCATTGGTCTCGAAGTTAAATTATTACATAATTAACATAATACTAAGAAAAATTCACATAATATCCGACTTCATTTTCTACTTCTCCGTTACACAACATTCCGCTCGGTGGAATACGGGAATATAATTTATCATGACGCCATATTTTCTCCTGAACTTTACAATGTGAATTACTTTATCGGAACAGCTGTGTTTTAACTACCTATTATTCACCATTTATATTCCTCTATTTATGGTTAGAAACTATTATTATGTACATTTCTATCACTGAAATCTTTTATCATTCAAATTCTAAATGCTTATTTATTAACAATATTCTTCTTCAGTGTGTAATCCCAAGTTAAGTCTATCTTGTAGCTATGAAGATATGGCTCATGATATGAATATCAGTGATGAGATTTTTCAACAGCTTATGCCTGATGATTATCAAAGGAATGAGATGTAAAATGGTCCCCGAATTGTTTCCTCTTGCGTGCTCTTCTTCACAACAGATCTACAATATCCTACCCTCTTGTGCAACTCCATATGATTTCTATAATTTACTTGTTAGAGAAAACCAGATGAAAGTTAATGTGACAGAGGCGAACTACTATGAAGTCCACACGATTTAGAGCAGCATCAAGAAAAAAATGTATGTAATGTATGGGCTAAAAATGTATGAAGACCTTCTAATTATATTAAAATTCGCCTTCTAAACACCGACAATCGTAATCAGCTGATATAATTCCAATGTAATTCAAACTTCACGAAACCACGTTTATAATAACTTTTGTCATCTATAGATGGACTAGTGAAGCGTAGGTAGGTGTTTCATTATTTTCTGTATATGTTTGCATACGTCAAAGTCTATGAACATAGAAGTATTATCCTACAATTGTACTTGGATATGAGGTGTTGCTACGTACCCATGGACGATTAGTGAAAATTAGGTGTTTTATTTATTTTATTCATTCCTCCTAGGATAATAATAAAAACGTATAATAATTGTGACCCATCCTAGAAAAGTGACCTCATCTTACCGGCTGTCGAAATTGAAGTTATTGCTGCAGTTTCCATAAAAATTTTTCAGGAAATGTTACGGTCCCCAATCAGTTTCACTGATCACAAACAAATATTGCGCCAGCGCAAATCTAAAACCCTTCTAGCATAATTTTCTCACGACAAGACGCTCGCTCTCACTCCAAGTCGAGAGTAGATGGGAATCGTTCTACTAAAATTTCATCATAATCGTACCATTTATACCTGCTAAGTACACGCGAATGTGAAATTCTCGTAACAAGCCAGTTCCACCGTTTTCATTTGATTGAAATGGCACACGTTTTAACATATATATAAATTAAATTTTGGTGCGTTTTACAGTTAAGTTTTGCATTACGTTTCCGAATGTTTCAATTCCTAGAGTTCATTGTTGACATTAATATACACTTTTCTAATAAAAACATTTTGCTAACAATATCAACTTCAACGTTTGCGAGACGTTGAAATCCCACCGTCTTTCTCTTAGTATCACTTCAGGAATTCTCTATTCCTGAAGTTCGTCTCCGCTCTGACGTATCGTCAACCTGATTTCCGGTGGGCCGCCTAATGATTCCTCGGTAGACTTTAAAAGGTTACTGCGATAGAAGTAAATGGACGACGCTAGTTCCAAGTTATCACTTTTATCGGAGTGAGACGGTTTTTTTTTACGCCCTGTTGCCCCGACCTTGTAAAAGGTGAGTCACCTCAACTTACCTTCAGTGTAGCTCTCAAAGTCTTTGTCTCGCGATCAAAACTGACTGATTATAATAGGTGTTATGTGTTTTGAATTACACAGAAGCGGGGGTTTCCAATGAAAATGCCAATTACTCATAATAGCCCCTACTTGGGATACAAAATAAGGAGCTCCTTTTCCCATGTAATTTGAAGGCACTTAGCAAAATATCGTCCTCAAAGGGAATACTTAGAGTTACCTGAGGACGAATTGAAATGATAAAAAAGTGTGACCGGTTCGACGGTGTAGGTGAGGGCCTCACTCGTGTACCGCAAATCATAACATAGCCGTACCACCAGGCTAGGGCAGACTGCTGCTGTGTGGTGTACGGCACAATATAAGAGCGGTGCTGCTGAAGATGTCCAGAAACCTGCAATGGAAGAAACGTGTTCTACGAGGATGGGTGTTCAAGGCTTGACGATGGACAGGATGTTTCGCAAGCCAGGTACTTACTAACGTTGAAATGGATATTTTTGGAGGGAAGGGGTGCAGGATGGATGAATCTCCTGACTTCATGATGCTGCTGACCTGGAATAAAGGAAGATGTTCACTTGGAGGGACTCTTATGGCTAGACAAGTGTTGTGAGAAGCACTACTAGTGACGATCGACTAGAGAGAAAAAAAGCATTCCTTGAAAGAGTAGTGAAGTGAAATGTTTCGGGTACAAAAAAATATGGAAAAATAATTTTTTCAATCCACGGATATTATCTATCTGGGCTTGTTCAACTTAGTGAAGAGATGAGGAAATCAAGTTTGTTGAACCGAAATTATCGAGATTATCGGAGATGTAAAGTAGGTAACTTGTGTCGTGTTTCGGTTTTGGATTGTCTTGCGTTCGTGTTAAGCTGCGTTTACACTAGCGAAACTTCCTCGCGAAACAGTTGCGCGAAACTTCCTCGCTGCGAGAGAATTTTTGCACCTCCCAAAACAGAGCGCAACTCAGAGCGAGACGTTGCGCGAGTAGGGTGAGCCGCCTCACCAAGCTCAAGACTTCAAGCTATCCTCCTGGTTCATTTTACTCGCGAAACAATAAAACCGCGTTTACACCAGCGAGTTTGTTTCGCGCGAAACACTTTGATGCGCGGACGAAAACCGACTGCCCTCCGGCTCACAGCGAGCATCCTCACCCCGAAACGTATCACGAGTGGAGGGGCGTCTACAAGGGCGAGTCTGCCTCGCGTAACTGTTTCGCGAGGAAGTTTCGCTAGTGTAAACGCGGCTTTAGGTCTGTCCAAAAACTATGGCACAGTGTGCGAGAGTTATGTACAGCCACATTTGATGAAATTTGAGCCATTATTTATTTATTTGTATTTCTTTTTTTTTAATAAAACGAAAAGACAATCTGTTAGGAGTTGAAAATTAATCAGATTCCCAAAATTTCAATTTTATATATCCATTAGGCTTCCATACAACTGAAACTCTTCTATTTTTTGTATGGTATGTTTGAATTCACCGCCTTCATTCGTTACGGGTAAGGTGGATTCTAGCTCAGTCCTTATCCACTAGATAGCAGTGTGCCCGGACGATTCACTGAACCAAGGCAACGTGTTTTCCGTTTTTCATCTCCTAAATATGGAATAATGTACTTCAGTTATCTAATGTACACACTTTTTCTCTTTTTTTCACTTTCTTCAGAACTATTTGAGGATTTTCATGAATATTCGCAGTATGGAACTCTTTGACAGATTTCCCCGACTTTTAACCATTTTCATTATATCCCCTGTACCAATGCCGCAATGCAACAATTTTTTCTTTTTTTCCCCTGAACGTTTCAGCTTCACATAACAAAATTTACATAAGTATAAGTAAATGTGACAAATCACAAAAGTTGGCGCAGCGAAAGGTGAAAGATTTGGTGGCATGGAGGACTAAAAATGTACGGAGACGTTCAATTATATTAAAATTCACCTTATAAACACCGACGATCGTAATCAGCAGATATAATTCCAATGTAATTTAAACATTAATTTTCTTTAGATGTGTGCAAACGTCAAAGTTGATATACATAGAAATATTATCCAAAAATTGTACTTGGATATGAGGTCTTACTACGTAACCATGGGCGATTATTGGAGATTAGGTGTTTTATTTATTTCATTCATTCCTCCATGGTTGACGCATAAGTTTTATTATTACATTTAATCTAATAATAACAATAAACTAAAAATTAATAATAGTAACAACGTATAATAATTGTAACCCGTCCTAGTGTGCGTATCTTACCGGCTGTCGAAATTGAGTTATCTAGCTGAAAACGCTAATATTTCGTAGAAAAATTCTACCTCTATTGGTTCCAATGATGTGATTTTTAATTTTTTAGGTATTTTGTTTAGTTCGTTGATTCCTCCTTGGTTGACGTCTAGAAGGGGCTGCTGCGGACGTCAGCATTGATTGATGAAAAGCGAGTCTTCCCTATTTTTGCCCCGAAGATGAACCTCCTCGTTCGATCCCGAAATCAACGGAGACCTTTAATAATAATAAAATTTGCCTCATAAACACCGACGATCCTCATCAGCTTATATAATTCCAATGTAATTCAAACTTCACGAAACCACGTTTATAATAACTTTTGTCATCTATAGATGGACTAGTGAAGCGTAGGTAGGTGTGTCATTATGTTTCATTAATTTTCTGTAGATGTTTGCATACGTCAAAGTCCATAAACATAGAAGTATTATCCTACAATTGTACTTGGATATGAGGTTATGCTACGTACCCATGGGCGATTATAGAAGATTAGGTGTTTTATTTATTTCATTCATTCCTCCTTGGTTGACGCCAAAGTTTTAATAGTATGTTTACTCTAGCAATAACAATAAACTACAAATTAATAATAGTAACAACGTATAATAATTGTGACCCGTGCTAGAAAAAGGGACCTTATCTTGCCGGATGTCGAAATTGAATTATTGTCATTTCTGGGTTCTGGAGATCCTGTTGGAAACGCTGGTAGTATTAAAAAAAAAATTCGATCTCTATTAGTTCCAAAGATGTAATTTTTAATAACCTCATTTTGAGAAAAACGCGTTCAAAGTTTGAGCAACATTCAAGATATAATTGCGGCCGTTCTACTGGCAATATCAACTTGATTTATTTTTTATTTTATTTATTTATTTATCATTTTTCGCTAAGATTGGTTGGGTTTATTTCACCATGACTGCAGATATTTTGGATATGATCAAAAAATTCTAAAAAATTTCAATTTTGAAGAACAACAATTTAAAAGAATGTATTTACTGAAGAGAATTCGCACAAAATAGAACATTTGCCAAACAATAAATTGAAGAAAAAAAGCGCAAATTATAACTATTTATGAGAGAACAATACATAATTCCAGTCGTGTACGAGAAAAATGTTAATAAGTAAGATAATTCACCTTAAAAAAAAATACTATTTTTGACGAGTAGGTACTACGTCGTTTCGATGGCGGAGGAGCGGGGTGTGTTGTGAAGAGCGTACGTAGGGTAAATAATAATCAAGTAAGTTATTGAATAATTTCAATCGTATTCACAAAACACTAAACTAAAATGAGTTAATTGTCCAGCTCGTTGAGCAATACAATTCTCCACTTCCGTTATTTTGTTGTCATCAAGACTATTGTAAACATGGTGATCAATAAATAATACTGATCAATAATACAGTACAGAGTAGAGTATAATTCAACTTCTACGACTGGGTGTTCTTCTTCAGAAACCTCACCTTCAGAGTTCACTTTGTACTTACACCAAAACTTCTCCATCATCATTGTTTTCTCCCCCAGGGTTTGGTCACACAATGTCTTTAGTTGCATCAGTGCAATACGGTCTTTGACATGAGAGAGGGGGTTGGGTAAGATAAGATCCCTTTCGTGCAGTAAGAACCTAAAATTGATATTCTTTTACAATTTTATCAAAAACAGCTCCCCAGAAAATTTTACCAAAGTAAGATAATAGATAATGTCCCTTTTGATAGGACGGGTCACAATATTAGATATGTGATTTCATAAAAGGGCTATCGAATACAGCAGTAATAAACCTTTGTAATAATTTGCATCGTTTTAAACGTCGCTACTCCATTTAGACAAGAAATTGAAAACAGTGATGTTTACGACGCCAAAATTGGATGGCCCGCTTTGTGGAAAACATCTATATTCACATTCCCTTCTTCAGGCAAATAAATTTATTGTAAGAGTTGAAAATTCGTAATCTGGCGTTTTCTAAATATTCAGAACGCGTTAACGGAATAAAACTCATTTCAGCACCCACAGGAAATAGCCTATTCATTTTCATCAATGCACTAACTGGTGGCTCTCAAAGCGTCCAAATTTTCCAAAAAGGGCGCTTGTTCAGCAATTCCTAAACTCGGGTTCTGAATTTCAACTGAGTGTATTCAGTCAGGATTCCTTTTTAGAAACCGAAGGTTTTTCTTTCTTCAAAGATAAAGTGGGGGCTTTCTCTGTTCGGGGAGAAGCCCGCTTTTAAAAATAACAAAGAGAAAGGAGGGCGGTAGGCCTTGGCGAAGAAGACAATTCCCTTCTACATGAGAAGGGAAACGGGGTCTTTTGAAAAATAGATGCTTGGAAAGAGGGTTAACGCGTCTTTTAATAATTGAGAAGCGTCCCACCCTCGGTCGGGTTTGCGAAATTTAAGAATACGGCTCACGCCAAGGATTCGCGTTACTTATATATTCACCTCGTGTGATCGGTTCTTCGTGAAGTTTTTCTTTTTTTAAGGGACGTCGCTCGAAGTGGAGCTATATTTTCTAAGGCGCTCCCCCTAAGATATGAACATACATTTCAGACTTTTCATACAATGTTTGATGACATGTTAACATGGTACCTAGATGTTGATACACCCAGAAACAAACACATACACACAGAGAGAGATAGAGAGAGAGACAGAGAGAGCGCGAGAGAGAATGAATGAATCGTTTATTTAAACAACCAGGGTGGGATTAGGACCATGAGGCCCTCTCTTACATCCCCCCAGGAAAACATAGGTTACATATCCTCGAAACAATCAAATAGCAATACAATTTTTTTTTGTAATAAAAATATAAAAAATAAACAACTTCTCAGTTCATGTTATGTACACACCAAAATCTTCAAAGTTACACATTATTGCTCTCTATAGGTGTCCAGTAAAATGCTCTTGAACTTGTTTTTAAAAACTGGTACACTTTCATCCAGTTTTAATGTATTCGCATTATATATATTTTCATTACAGAGAGTGAGTGAGAGAGAGAGAGAGAGAGAGAGAGAGAGAGAGAGAGAGAGAGAGAGAGAGAGAGAGAGAGAGAGAGAGAGAGAGAGAGAGAGAGAGAGAGAGAGAGAGAGAGAGAGAGAGAGAGAGAGAGAGAGAGAGAGAGAGAGAGAGAGAGAGAGAGAGAGAGAGAGAGAGAGAGAGAGAGAGAGAGAGAGAGAGAGAGAGAGAGAGAGAGAGAGAGAGAGAGAGAGAGAGAGAGAGAGAGAGAGAGAGAGAGAGAGAGAGAGAGAGAGAGAGAGAGAGAGAGAGAGAGAGAGAGAGAGAGAGAGAGAGAGAGAGAGAGAGAGAGAGAGAGAGAGAGAGAGAGAGAGAGAGAGAGAGAGAGAGAGAGAGAGAGAGAGAGAGAGAGAGAGAGAGAGAGAGAGAGAGAGAGAGAGAGAGAGAGAGAGAGAGAGAGAGAGAGAGAGAGAGAGAGAGAGAGAGAGAGAGAGAGAGAGAGAGAGAGAGAGAGAGAGAGAGAGAGAGAGAGAGAGAGAGAGAGAGAGAGAGAGAGAGAGAGAGAGAGAGAGAGAGAGAGAGAGAGAGAGAGAGAGAGAGAGAGAGAGAGAGAGAGAGAGAGAGAGAGAGAGAGAGAGAGAGAGAGAGAGAGAGAGAGAGAGAGAGAGAGAGAGAGAGAGAGAGAGAGAGAGAGAGAGAGAGAGAGAGAGAGAGAGAGAGAGAGAGAGAGAGAGAGAGAGAGAGAGAGAGAGAGAGAGAGAGAGAGAGAGAGAGAGAGAGAGAGAGAGAGAGAGAGAGAGAGAGAGAGAGAGAGAGAGAGAGAGAGAGAGAGAGAGAGAGAGAGAGAGAGAGAGAGAGAGAGAGAGAGAGAGAGAGAGAGAGAGAGAGAGAGAGAGAGAGAGAGAGAGAGAGAGAGAGAGAGAGAGAGAGAGAGAGAGAGAGAGAGAGAGAGAGAGAGAGAGAGAGAGAGAGAGAGAGAGAGAGAGAGAGAGAGAGAGGAGAGAGAGAGAGGAGAGAGAGAGAGAGAGAGAGAGAGAGAAGAGAGAGAGAGAGAGAGAGAGAGAGAGAGAGAGAGAGAGAGAGAGAGAGAGAGAGAGAGAGAGAGAGAGAGAGAGAGAGAGAGAGAGAGAGAGAGAGAGAGAGAGAGAGAGAGAGAGAGAGAGAGAGAGAGAGAGAGAGAGAGAGAGAGAGAGAGAGAGAGAGAGAGAGAGAGAGAGAGAGAGAGAGAGAGAGAGAGAGAGAGAGAGAGAGAGAGAGAGAGAGAGAGAGAGAGAGAGAGAGAGAGAGAGAGAGAGAGAGAGAGAGCTGCTCACCCTGCAACCGTTCACAACTATTGTAGCCGCTATACTTTGAAGCCGGATCACACTATAACGAAAGGCCAACGAAACGACGACAGCACGGCAAGTTGTGTCGGTGCGTGCAGTGTAGACGTGAAGAGCGATAACTACAACATCCTGCTACAACGTTATTTTTATAGATGAGTCAATATAGTTTTGGGAACGTGGAGGTCACAAGTTTGATAAATATTTTTATAACTTGTAACTCAACGAATTTACATAGAAAACACAGCTATGCAATGGACCCATTTAAAAAAAGTTCGATATTTATATATGTGTGTGAGTGTGTATGTGTGTCAGACTTGTCGTACAATGTTTGATGACATACTAACATGGTACATGCATGCTGAAACACCCAGAAACAAACACAGAGAAAGACAGAGCTACTCACTCTACAACCATTAACAACTAATGTACTATTAAAGGTCGGACCACAGTAGGTATAACGATACGGCGACATCACGGTAAATCGAGTCATTGCAGTGTCGTTGTCATTACCATAAGAGCGTTCACAACACAACGACATCCTGCTACAATATTTTATAGATGAGTGAGAATTGGTTTGGGTTCATGGAACTAACAAATTTGGTCAATATTTTTATAACTTGATAATGATAGTTAACTAAGTTTTAGCAAATTTACAAAGAAAACACAGCTATGCAATGGACCCAAAAATTTAAAAAAAGTTCGATATTTATATATATGTGTGTGAGTGTGTATGTGTGGCAGACTTTTCGTACAATGTTTGGTGACATATTAACATGGCACCTGCATGTTGGTACACCCAGAAACAATCACAGAGAGAGCTACTAACCCTACAACCGTTAACGGTTGTTGCCCCTACTTTAAAGGCCGGACCACAGTATAGCGACAGGCCAACTTCACGACGACACTACGGCAAGTCGTAATGGTGCAGAGTCGTTTTAATTTCGTGAAGAGTGTTCACACTACGACGACATCCTGCTACAATCTTATTAGCGAATTCTCGTACAAAATTAAGCTACTGCAATGGCTTCGATATTTTTGAAATCAAAATTTTTTCATTGGCCACCAATTTCTAAGTCAAATAAGCCAAATTGGTCAAATTTCAATAACTATACTAACAAAATTACTAATATCGCTAAAAACGGCGAAAAATCGTTAAATAGAGGTTCAGTCAAAACAAAATTCATCAACGCTTAAACAGTAGCTACATTAAAAAATTGTGCACAAAATTATGCCGCAAAACGTACTTAAATTTCCTTAAAATTTGCTGAAAAGTAAATAAAACCAGCAATAAAACCTAACAATCAAAAAATCTTTATTGAATCACAAAATCTTATTTCAGTATGAGTTTTTTTTATCCTGAAATTGGTTTTATTTAAAACCATACCATAAAAAACTATTTATTTCAGCTGAAATTGCTGAAATTTCAATACAATTTAAAATATTTAATACGAGATAATAGGTTATTTAAATGAATTCGCTCATACGATCTTGCTGCTTGACCGGAGTTATTTTTTATAGATAGGTAAGTCAGCAAAGTTTCGAACTCGTGCAACTCACAAGTTTGATAAATATTTTTTCAACTCGATAATGATAGTTAACTGAGTTTTAGCGAATTTTCGTAAAATAGAGCTATTAAGATGGTTCCAAAATTCTCTAAAATTGTTGATATATATATATATATATATATATATATATATATATATATATATATATATATATATATATATATATTCACGTGCGTGTTGTGTGTGTGTCATTCCAGGCGACAGCTCTTAGGATTGAGATTTAAAAAAATCTGTTCTTGTGACAAAAAATCAATGAAAGGATGAGCTCGTCGGCCACCATTTTTAGAACAATAAATCGGTCAAATTTCAAAAAATTTGCTCAAAAAATCATACGAGTTGCTAAATAGGCTAAAAATCCTTAATTTTGTATGGTGTGTAGAATTTTATACTAATAGAATTTATCAACTAATGAACTAGAACAATAAAAAATGTAAGCAAGCTGAAAAATGCACTTGCATTTCATCAAAAAATATACCTTTAACTATTTTTAAAATAAATCCAAAATCTTTACTGAATCGCCGAATGTTATTTAGAACGAGTTTTTTGGTCATAAAATTGGAAGGGAACAATTTCTTTGCATTCAAAGTGCTCAAATTTCAAAACAATTTTAACAAACTCGTAATATAATAAGATAACTTACGAAAATTCGCTCATACGATCATGCTGCACGACGAACTTTTAAATCACTCTAAGGCCCGTGTTATCATGTAACAAGTTTTTGAAGAATATGAAGCTGTAACAATAGAGTTCTACTGTGTTGATCCGATTTTGAAGGCGATTCTTTTCCAGATTTCAGTGGTCTTGTTGGTGTTTCAATCGTGGAAATGTTTCACAAGCAAGGGTAATCTGAGATAGACCTGTCTTGAATTTAGTAAAACGTTGAATTGATTCCATTCAAACACCTGCTGTCACCAATCAGTGAATTCGATTAAATTGTCTTCCCCAGTTGTACCATCATTCGATTAGGGGACGAGCCCAAAGACTATTCCGGTTACGATTCCTTAACTACTACTTCCAGATTTCAATGAATTTGTTGATGTTTCAAATGTTGTTGTTGTTGATATGGGAATGTTTCACAAGCAAGGTTAATCTGAGAGAGACCTGTCTTGAATTGAGTAAAACGTTCTTCTTTGATTCCATTCAAACACCTGCTGTCACCAATCAGTGAATTCGATTAAATTCTCTTCCCCAGTTGTACCATCATTCGATTTGGGGACTAGCCCAAAGACTATACCAGTTACGATTCCTTATCTACAATCAACCTGAATCCATCTTGGTTTCAATTTTCAAATTATTTCCAATCAACGAAGCATGCAGAGCCTAAGTTCTTCATTAGTAAAAGTATTCAAGTAAAATGTAGGAGTTTGTTTAATGCTTCTTTGAACTTTTTATATACCTAGTTACAAAATTGATTAAATTATTCAATTCCCAATTTCAATAATTCAATATCTATTAGGTGCTTTCGAGAATAAAATGTATGTTGTACATTTCATCAACATATTCAACTCTCATTTTAAACCATTTCCTTCATCCCGGTCACGAGAAATTTTTTTTCCAATGATTATTCTTGTTTGCGCCATTTTGATAAAATAATTTTTAATGTTTATATTGTCAAGTATCTTGTTAAAATTTTTTTACTTATCAAGTGGTAGTACTGTTACTTGATTTTCTCAAGAAATATGTTTCTGCCGAATAAACAATTAATCATTAGTTATCAAAAACCCTTATGAAGATTGGTTGGTGTCCATTCAAGCAGGCGATTCTGATTTTCCCTGACTTTCCAGTAGTCGTAATTCCTTAAATGAAACACTTCCAAACGTCAAAATGCAACGGTTTAACACTGTTCATATAAAGCAAATAGCACATCCTGAAGAGCGATTAGAAATACACTTATGTATCTACTGATTTTATAACTGCAAATACTGAATTGATGATACATTGGGCAATATATTGTTGATGACCTGGTCATGTGGGCTTTGCTCCTACACTTCAGTCCTTTACAACTCGACGAACGGGTACAACAGAACAACGCCGTTAGCATCCTCATTGGTGTCCACAGACAACAAAATAAGGGCGATTTACACATGGAGATACTTTTTCTTCATGGATCTACAATTAAAAAACTGGGTTTAACGTTATTTCCACAACAGTGTCTATCATATAATCAAGCTCGGCAAATAAGAAACCACCACTTTTTTGCCGTTTGCTTCATCCTTCATGCCTAGTGCCTAGAGAGAGAAATACATGTACATATACGACTTGCGATATTCCAACCTGAATTATTATGGATGAGTTATTGCGATCAATGCGTAAGTTGTGAACTCAATTTCATCTTCGATTAGCGTTAGAATGTAAAGAACGGTCCAACCGAAACCTCAATAAAAACAGGCATTCGTCCCATTTTAGTCGTTTAAACAGGCAAACGAAAGAATCTTCGTTGTTGCTGCTATCTAAAGACATATCCCGAAATAAAAATATCCATTGGAAGCTACAACCATTAAGGCAATCAAACTTGAGATTCAAACAAAGTTTATAAGCAAATCAACTTGATTGAGGTTAGAAAGCTTTAGATATCTCATTAACCTCAAGTTATAATTATTATCTAGCCGTCCAGGGACCAGATAAATTAAAACTCCAGATAGAGTTCAACTAGGGATGGATAATCACTCTCTATTATGTTATATGGAGAATAATGCTAAACCTCAGATAAATTTCCCTTATCCATTGGATAATTGTGACTGATGAACCGGCCCTTAATGTTCAATATACTGATGATGGCCTGGTTATTTGGGCCTTGCTTGTTCATTTCAGTTCATTACAACCCAAAGAACGGAAATACTGAACCGTTATGTAATTATTTACCCCTTCGTTCTCCGCCATCGTAACTTCTAACTCTTCGATGCAGAAATCACCTTCAGAGCTCAAGTTTTCCCACAATTCCCCCTGCAGAGTCGTTAGCATTAATTTCATTCTCCGCTTTCATTATCATCTTTTCCGTCCATTGTTGCCTTCCCCAGAAGTTCCTACCACGAACTCTCCCACTCAATCGCCTCGCAGTTCTTTCAACTTCCTTCTGAGGGCTCGAAACAACTTCGAACAGTTACAAAAAAACTGCCTCAGTTCAACTAAACAACTTTGATTTTCTCCAAGTCCCATTGTTGAGTCATAAGTTCCTATCGATTCTTCACAAAGTACTTAATCTTTCTTCGGGAATCGAGTACTGCAGGAAAAAGAAAACCATAAGCCCTTAATAATGTATCTTGTTATTTAAAATAAATAACAACTACGCTTATACTAAGAAATTATCTAAGCTCTTGATTTCACCATTATTTTAACTGTTAGGTACTTGATAATGTTCATTCCGCGTGATATAATAAAAAGAACTGTTTACCTATCCCCGAAAGTTTGTGTATCAAATTGAAATTGAAACGAACTACACAAAAATATTTTTCCAATTTATTGCAATATTATTGTTTAACTTTTTGTTTTTTAAATCAAGTTTTCGTTTTTGGATTTTGAAGAATTTTTACGCACAGAAATTCATAATAACGCTCATACTAAGCTAAATGACACTTTCTAAATGATGTTTTGAAATATTAGGTAACAAATGTTATGAATTTTAGCGTTATTACGCCAGTTTTGCCACTTCCCTTCCGACTTTTCCATGATAGCGGAAACATTTTGATCAATTTCGAGATTTAGAAGAAAAAACTCTCGCATCACAATAATTATATTCCTACCGTCCGTTTCATTGTTTTTAATGTCCGTCTGATCTAGTATCATGGTACCTACCTAATTTCTTTGCGGCGTATGGGGTCGAAATTTCGTTCCATATTGACTCATAATTATGTTGGAATGAGGGGCGACAGAGAATGACTACCTAAGCCTTAAGTAGAAAAAATATAACATCCGAATTAATCTCTGAACCTGCTTACGGTGCTGGGATGTGTACTCGATGTTTCTCCTATTATTCTCTGATAGGAATTCAAATGCAGTACTATAACATTATAGATAATTGAAAGAGATGAGATGAGGATAAAAAGAAAGGAGCAAGTACTCAGCTTCAGTTGGTAGTGCCACCAGTCCAGACGATGAGGGCTTTCGGCGGGTTACGCATTGTTTTGGATCCTGGGGGATTCGGTGGAAAACGTTTTGGTAAAAAAAAAAAAAAAAAAAAAAAAAAAAAAAAAAAAAAAAAAAAAAAAAAAAAAAAGCACAGTTTTATGAGCTTGGAGTCGGTCAGGATAATAAAATTTAGGTCCCCAAAGCCAACGTTTCGATGTATTTATACATCATCATCAGAGCAACAACTAGATGATATTACAAAAGTATATTATATGAACAGCTGTTGTTCAACGTATTACATCATGACAAATAGAAAAATTAATAATAAATATACGTAGACATAGTATTACATACCTCGGAGAATTTAGGCAGGTTTCTACAACGTCCTTTTGTAGTTTATAGCACATGTAGTATGTACATTCGTGTCGTGTTGGAATGAGGGGCGACAGAGAATGACTACCTAAGCCTTAAGTAGAAAAAATATAACATCCGAATTAATCTCTGAACCTGCTTACGGTGCTGGGATGTGTACTCGATGTTTCTCCTATTATTCTCTGATAGGAATTCAAATGCAGTACTATAACATTATAGATAATTGAAAGAGATGAGATGAGGATAAAAAGAAAGGAGCAAGTACTCAGCTTCAGTTGGTAGTGCCACCAGTCCAGACGATGAGGGCTTTCGGCGGGTTACGCATTGTTTTGGATCCTGGGGGATTCGGTGGAAAACGTTTTGGGTAAAAAAAAAAAAAAAAAAAAAAAAAAAAAAAAAAAAAAAAAAAAAAAAAAAAAAAAAAAAAAAGCACAGTTTTATGAGCTTGGAGTCGGTCAGGATAATAAAATTTAGGTCCCCAAAGCCAACGTTTCGATGTATTTATACATCATCATCAGAGCAACAACTAGATGATATTACAAAAGTATATTATATGAACAGCTGTTGTTCAACGTATTACATCATGACAAATAGAAAAATTAATAATAAATATACGTAGACATAGTATTACATACCTCGGAGAATTTAGGCAGGTTTCTACAACGTCCTTTTGTAGTTTATAGCACATGTAGTATGTACATTCGTGTCGTGTTGGAATGAGGGGCGACAGAGAATGACTACCTAAGCCTTAAGTAGAAAAAATATAACATCCGAATTAATCTCTGAACCTGCTTACGGTGCTGGGATGTGTACTCGATGTTTCTCCTATTATTCTCTGATAGGAATTCAAATGCAGTACTATAACATTATAGATAATTGAAAGAGATGAGATGAGGATAAAAAGAAAGGAGCAAGTACTCAGCTTCAGTTGGTAGTGCCACCAGTCCAGACGATGAGGGCTTTCGGCGGGTTACGCATTGTTTTGGATCCTGGGGGATTCGGTGGAAAACGTTTTGGTAAAACAAAAAAAAAAAAAAAAAAAAAAAAAAAAAAAAAAAAAAAAAAAAAAAAAAAAAAAAGCACAGTTTTATGAGCTTGGAGTCGGTCAGGATAATAAAATTTAGGTCCCCAAAGCCAACGTTTCGATGTATTTATACATCATCATCAGAGCAACAACTAGATGATATTACAAAAGTATATTATATGAACAGCTGTTGTTCAACGTATTACATCATGACAAATAGAAAAATTAATAATAAATATACGTAGACATAGTATTACATACCTCGGAGAATTTAGGCAGGTTTCTACAACGTCCTTTTGTAGTTTATAGCACATGTAGTATGTACATTCGTGTCGTGTTGGAATGAGGGGCGACAGAGAATGACTACCTAAGCCTTAAGTAGAAAAAATATAACATCCGAATTAATCTCTGAACCTGCTTACGGTGCTGGGATGTGTACTCGATGTTTCTCCTATTATTCTCTGATAGGAATTCAAATGCAGTACTATAACATTATAGATAATTGAAAGAGATGAGATGAGGATAAAAAGAAAGGAGCAAGTACTCAGCTTCAGTTGGTAGTGCCACCAGTCCAGACGATGAGGGCTTTCGGCGGGTTACGCATTGTTTTGGATCCTGGGGGATTCGGTGGAAAACGTTTTGGTAAAAAAAAAAAAAAAAAAAAAAAAAAAAAAAAAAAAAAAAAAAAAAAAAGCACAGTTTTATGAGCTTGGAGTCGGTCAGGATAATAAAATTTAGGTCCCCAAAGCCAACGTTTCGATGTATTTATACATCATCATCAGAGCAACAACTAGATGATATTACAAAAGTATATTATATGAACAGCTGTTGTTCAACGTATTACATCATGACAAATAGAAAAATTAATAATAAATATACGTAGACATAGTATTACATACCTCGGAGAATTTAGGCAGGTTTCTACAACGTCCTTTTGTAGTTTATAGCACATGTAGTATGTACATTCGTGTCGTGTTGGAATGAGGGGCGACAGAGAATGACTACCTAAGCCTTAAGTAGAAAAAATATAACATCCGAATTAATCTCTGAACCTGCTTACGGTGCTGGGATGTGTACTCGATGTTTCTCCTATTATTCTCTGATAGGAATTCAAATGCAGTACTATAACATTATAGATAATTGAAAGAGATGAGATGAGGATAAAAAGAAAGGAGCAAGTACTCAGCTTCAGTTGGTAGTGCCACCAGTCCAGACGATGAGGGCTTTCGGCGGGTTACGCATTGTTTTGGATCCTGGGGGATTCGGTGGAAAACGTTTTGGTAAAAAAAAAAAAAAAAAAAAAAAAAAAAAAAAAAAAAAAAAGCACAGTTTTATGAGCTTGGAGTCGGTCAGGATAATAAAATTTAGGTCCCCAAAGCCAACGTTTCGATGTATTTATACATCATCATCAGAGCAACAACTAGATGATATTACAAAAGTATATTATATGAACAGCTGTTGTTCAACGTATTACATCATGACAAATAGAAAAATTAATAATAAATATACGTAGACATAGTATTACATACCTCGGAGAATTTAGGCAGGTTTCTACAACGTCCTTTTGTAGTTTATAGCACATGTAGTATGTACATTCGTGTCGTGTTGGAATGAGGGGCGACAGAGAATGACTACCTAAGCCTTAAGTAGAAAAAATATAACATCCGAATTAATCTCTGAACCTGCTTACGGTGCTGGGATGTGTACTCGATGTTTCTCCTATTATTCTCTGATAGGAATTCAAATGCAGTACTATAACATTATAGATAATTGAAAGAGATGAGATGAGGATAAAAAGAAAGGAGCAAGTACTCAGCTTCAGTTGGTAGTGCCACCAGTCCAGACGATGAGGGCTTTCGGCGGGTTACGCATTGTTTTGGATCCTGGGGGATTCGGTGGAAAACGTTTTGGTAAAAAAAAAAAAAAAAAAAAAAAAAAAAAAAAAAAAAAAAAAAAGCACAGTTTTATGAGCTTGGAGTCGGTCAGGATAATAAAATTTAGGTCCCCAAAGCCAACGTTTCGATGTATTTATACATCATCATCAGAGCAACAACTAGATGATATTACAAAAGTATATTATATGAACAGCTGTTGTTCAACGTATTACATCATGACAAATAGAAAAATTAATAATAAATATACGTAGACATAGTATTACATACCTCGGAGAATTTAGGCAGGTTTCTACAACGTCCTTTTGTAGTTTATAGCACATGTAGTATGTACATTCGTGTCGTGTTGGAATGAGGGGCGACAGAGAATGACTACCTAAGCCTTAAGTAGAAAAAATATAACATCCGAATTAATCTCTGAACCTGCTTACGGTGCTGGGATGTGTACTCGATGTTTCTCCTATTATTCTCTGATAGGAATTCAAATGCAGTACTATAACATTATAGATAATTGAAAGAGATGAGATGAGGATAAAAAGAAAGGAGCAAGTACTCAGCTTCAGTTGGTAGTGCCACCAGTCCAGACGATGAGGGCTTTCGGCGGGTTACGCATTGTTTTGGATCCTGGGGGATTCGGTGGAAAACGTTTTGGTAAAAAAAAAAAAAAAAAAAAAAAAAAAAAAAAAAAAAAAAAAAAAAAAAAAAAAAAAGCACAGTTTTATGAGCTTGGAGTCGGTCAGGATAATAAAATTTAGGTCCCCAAAGCCAACGTTTCGATGTATTTATACATCATCATCAGAGCAACAACTAGATGATATTACAAAAGTATATTATATGAACAGCTGTTGTTCAACGTATTACATCATGACAAATAGAAAAATTAATAATAAATATACGTAGACATAGTATTACATACCTCGGAGAATTTAGGCAGGTTTCTACAACGTCCTTTTGTAGTTTATAGCACATGTAGTATGTACATTCGTGTCGTGTTGGAATGAGGGGCGACAGAGAATGACTACCTAAGCCTTAAGTAGAAAAAATATAACATCCGAATTAATCTCTGAACCTGCTTACGGTGCTGGGATGTGTACTCGATGTTTCTCCTATTATTCTCTGATAGGAATTCAAATGCAGTACTATAACATTATAGATAATTGAAAGAGATGAGATGAGGATAAAAAGAAAGGAGCAAGTACTCAGCTTCAGTTGGTAGTGCCACCAGTCCAGACGATGAGGGCTTTCGGCGGGTTACGCATTGTTTTGGATCCTGGGGGATTCGGTGGAAAACGTTTTGGTAAAAAAAAAAAAAAAAAAAAAAAAAAAAAAAAAAAAAAAAAAAAAAAAAGCACAGTTTTATGAGCTTGGAGTCGGTCAGGATAATAAAATTTAGGTCCCCAAAGCCAACGTTTCGATGTATTTATACATCATCATCAGAGCAACAACTAGATGATATTACAAAAGTATATTATATGAACAGCTGTTGTTCAACGTATTACATCATGACAAATAGAAAAATTAATAATAAATATACGTAGACATAGTATTACATACCTCGGAGAATTTAGGCAGGTTTCTACAACGTCCTTTTGTAGTTTATAGCACATGTAGTATGTACATTCGTGTCGTGTTGGAATGAGGGGCGACAGAGAATGACTACCTAAGCCTTAAGTAGAAAAAATATAACATCCGAATTAATCTCTGAACCTGCTTACGGTGCTGGGATGTGTACTCGATGTTTCTCCTATTATTCTCTGATAGGAATTCAAATGCAGTACTATAACATTATAGATAATTGAAAGAGATGAGATGAGGATAAAAAGAAAGGAGCAAGTACTCAGCTTCAGTTGGTAGTGCCACCAGTCCAGACGATGAGGGCTTTCGGCGGGTTACGCATTGTTTTGGATCCTGGGGGATTCGGTGGAAAACGTTTTGGTAAAAAAAAAAAAAAAAAAAAAAAAAAAAAAAAAAAAAAAAAAAGCACAGTTTTATGAGCTTGGAGTCGGTCAGGATAATAAAATTTAGGTCCCCAAAGCCAACGTTTCGATGTATTTATACATCATCATCAGAGCAACAACTAGATGATATTACAAAAGTATATTATATGAACAGCTGTTGTTCAACGTATTACATCATGACAAATAGAAAAATTAATAATAAATATACGTAGACATAGTATTACATACCTCGGAGAATTTAGGCAGGTTTCTACAACGTCCTTTTGTAGTTTATAGCACATGTAGTATGTACATTCGTGTCGTGTTGGAATGAGGGGCGACAGAGAATGACTACCTAAGCCTTAAGTAGAAAAAATATAACATCCGAATTAATCTCTGAACCTGCTTACGGTGCTGGGATGTGTACTCGATGTTTCTCCTATTATTCTCTGATAGGAATTCAAATGCAGTACTATAACATTATAGATAATTGAAAGAGATGAGATGAGGATAAAAAGAAAGGAGCAAGTACTCAGCTTCAGTTGGTAGTGCCACCAGTCCAGACGATGAGGGCTTTCGGCGGGTTACGCATTGTTTTGGATCCTGGGGGATTCGGTGGAAAACGTTTTGGTAAAAAAAAAAAAAAAAAAAAAAAAAAAAAAAAAAAAAAAAAAAAAAAAAAGCACAGTTTTATGAGCTTGGAGTCGGTCAGGATAATAAAATTTAGGTCCCCAAAGCCAACGTTTCGATGTATTTATACATCATCATCAGAGCAACAACTAGATGATATTACAAAAGTATATTATATGAACAGCTGTTGTTCAACGTATTACATCATGACAAATAGAAAAATTAATAATAAATATACGTAGACATAGTATTACATACCTCGGAGAATTTAGGCAGGTTTCTACAACGTCCTTTTGTAGTTTATAGCACATGTAGTATGTACATTCGTGTCGTGTTGGAATGAGGGGCGACAGAGAATGACTACCTAAGCCTTAAGTAGAAAAAATATAACATCCGAATTAATCTCTGAACCTGCTTACGGTGCTGGGATGTGTACTCGATGTTTCTCCTATTATTCTCTGATAGGAATTCAAATGCAGTACTATAACATTATAGATAATTGAAAGAGATGAGATGAGGATAAAAAGAAAGGAGCAAGTACTCAGCTTCAGTTGGTAGTGCCACCAGTCCAGACGATGAGGGCTTTCGGCGGGTTACGCATTGTTTTGGATCCTGGGGGATTCGGTGGAAAACGTTTTGGTAAAAAAAAAAAAAAAAAAAAAAAAAAAAAAAAAAAAAAAAAAGCACAGTTTTATGAGCTTGGAGTCGGTCAGGATAATAAAATTTAGGTCCCCAAAGCCAACGTTTCGATGTATTTATACATCATCATCAGAGCAACAACTAGATGATATTACAAAAGTATATTATATGAACAGCTGTTGTTCAACGTATTACATCATGACAAATAGAAAAATTAATAATAAATATACGTAGACATAGTATTACATACCTCGGAGAATTTAGGCAGGTTTCTACAACGTCCTTTTGTAGTTTATAGCACATGTAGTATGTACATTCGTGTCGTGTTGGAATGAGGGGCGACAGAGAATGACTACCTAAGCCTTAAGTAGAAAAAATATAACATCCGAATTAATCTCTGAACCTGCTTACGGTGCTGGGATGTGTACTCGATGTTTCTCCTATTATTCTCTGATAGGAATTCAAATGCAGTACTATAACATTATAGATAATTGAAAGAGATGAGATGAGGATAAAAAGAAAGGAGCAAGTACTCAGCTTCAGTTGGTAGTGCCACCAGTCCAGACGATGAGGGCTTTCGGCGGGTTACGCATTGTTTTGGATCCTGGGGGATTCGGTGGAAAACGTTTTGGTAAAAAAAAAAAGCACAGTTTTATGAGCTTGGAGTCGGTCAGGATAATAAAATTTAGGTCCCCAAAGCCAACGTTTCGATGTATTTATACATCATCATCAGAGCAACAACTAGATGATATTACAAAAGTATATTATATGAACAGCTGTTGTTCAACGTATTACATCATGACAAATAGAAAAATTAATAATAAATATACGTAGACATAGTATTACATACCTCGGAGAATTTAGGCAGGTTTCTACAACGTCCTTTTGTAGTTTATAGCACATGTAGTATGTACATTCGTGTCGTGTTGGAATGAGGGGCGACAGAGAATGACTACCTAAGCCTTAAGTAGAAAAAATATAACATCCGAATTAATCTCTGAACCTGCTTACGGTGCTGGGATGTGTACTCGATGTTTCTCCTATTATTCTCTGATAGGAATTCAAATGCAGTACTATAACATTATAGATAATTGAAAGAGATGAGATGAGGATAAAAAGAAAGGAGCAAGTACTCAGCTTCAGTTGGTAGTGCCACCAGTCCAGACGATGAGGGCTTTCGGCGGGTTACGCATTGTTTTGGATCCTGGGGGATTCGGTGGAAAACGTTTTGGTAAAAAAAAAAAAAAAAAAAAAAAAAAAAAAAAAAAAAAAAAGCACAGTTTTATGAGCTTGGAGTCGGTCAGGATAATAAAATTTAGGTCCCCAAAGCCAACGTTTCGATGTATTTATACATCATCATCAGAGCAACAACTAGATGATATTACAAAAGTATATTATATGAACAGCTGTTGTTCAACGTATTACATCATGACAAATAGAAAAATTAATAATAAATATACGTAGACATAGTATTACATACCTCGGAGAATTTAGGCAGGTTTCTACAACGTCCTTTTGTAGTTTATAGCACATGTAGTATGTACATTCGTGTCGTGTTGGAATGAGGGGCGACAGAGAATGACTACCTAAGCCTTAAGTAGAAAAAATATAACATCCGAATTAATCTCTGAACCTGCTTACGGTGCTGGGATGTGTACTCGATGTTTCTCCTATTATTCTCTGATAGGAATTCAAATGCAGTACTATAACATTATAGATAATTGAAAGAGATGAGATGAGGATAAAAAGAAAGGAGCAAGTACTCAGCTTCAGTTGGTAGTGCCACCAGTCCAGACGATGAGGGCTTTCGGCGGGTTACGCATTGTTTTGGATCCTGGGGGATTCGGTGGAAAACGTTTTGGTAAAAAAAAAAAAAAAAAAAAAAAAAAAAAAAAAAAAAAAAAAAAAAGCACAGTTTTATGAGCTTGGAGTCGGTCAGGATAATAAAATTTAGGTCCCCAAAGCCAACGTTTCGATGTATTTATACATCATCATCAGAGCAACAACTAGATGATATTACAAAAGTATATTATATGAACAGCTGTTGTTCAACGTATTACATCATGACAAATAGAAAAATTAATAATAAATATACGTAGACATAGTATTACATACCTCGGAGAATTTAGGCAGGTTTCTACAACGTCCTTTTGTAGTTTATAGCACATGTAGTATGTACATTCGTGTCGTGTTGGAATGAGGGGCGACAGAGAATGACTACCTAAGCCTTAAGTAGAAAAAATATAACATCCGAATTAATCTCTGAACCTGCTTACGGTGCTGGGATGTGTACTCGATGTTTCTCCTATTATTCTCTGATAGGAATTCAAATGCAGTACTATAACATTATAGATAATTGAAAGAGATGAGATGAGGATAAAAAGAAAGGAGCAAGTACTCAGCTTCAGTTGGTAGTGCCACCAGTCCAGACGATGAGGGCTTTCGGCGGGTTACGCATTGTTTTGGATCCTGGGGGATTCGGTGGAAAACGTTTTGGTAAAAAAAAAAAAAAAAAAAAAAAAAAAAAAAAAAAAAAAAAAAAAAAAAAAAAAAAAGCACAGTTTTATGAGCTTGGAGTCGGTCAGGATAATAAAATTTAGGTCCCCAAAGCCAACGTTTCGATGTATTTATACATCATCATCAGAGCAACAACTAGATGATATTACAAAAGTATATTATATGAACAGCTGTTGTTCAACGTATTACATCATGACAAATAGAAAAATTAATAATAAATATACGTAGACATAGTATTACATACCTCGGAGAATTTAGGCAGGTTTCTACAACGTCCTTTTGTAGTTTATAGCACATGTAGTATGTACATTCGTGTCGTGTTGGAATGAGGGGCGACAGAGAATGACTACCTAAGCCTTAAGTAGAAAAAATATAACATCCGAATTAATCTCTGAACCTGCTTACGGTGCTGGGATGTGTACTCGATGTTTCTCCTATTATTCTCTGATAGGAATTCAAATGCAGTACTATAACATTATAGATAATTGAAAGAGATGAGATGAGGATAAAAAGAAAGGAGCAAGTACTCAGCTTCAGTTGGTAGTGCCACCAGTCCAGACGATGAGGGCTTTCGGCGGGTTACGCATTGTTTTGGATCCTGGGGGATTCGGTGGAAAACGTTTTGGTAAAAAAAAAAAAAAAAAAAAAAAAAAAAAAAAAAAAAAAAAAAAAAAAAAAGCACAGTTTTATGAGCTTGGAGTCGGTCAGGATAATAAAATTTAGGTCCCCAAAGCCAACGTTTCGATGTATTTATACATCATCATCAGAGCAACAACTAGATGATATTACAAAAGTATATTATATGAACAGCTGTTGTTCAACGTATTACATCATGACAAATAGAAAAATTAATAATAAATATACGTAGACATAGTATTACATACCTCGGAGAATTTAGGCAGGTTTCTACAACGTCCTTTTGTAGTTTATAGCACATGTAGTATGTACATTCGTGTCGTGTTGGAATGAGGGGCGACAGAGAATGACTACCTAAGCCTTAAGTAGAAAAAATATAACATCCGAATTAATCTCTGAACCTGCTTACGGTGCTGGGATGTGTACTCGATGTTTCTCCTATTATTCTCTGATAGGAATTCAAATGCAGTACTATAACATTATAGATAATTGAAAGAGATGAGATGAGGATAAAAAGAAAGGAGCAAGTACTCAGCTTCAGTTGGTAGTGCCACCAGTCCAGACGATGAGGGCTTTCGGCGGGTTACGCATTGTTTTGGATCCTGGGGGATTCGGTGGAAAACGTTTTGGTAAAAAAAAAAAAAAAAAAAAAAAAAAAAAAAAAAAAAAAAAAAAAAGCACAGTTTTATGAGCTTGGAGTCGGTCAGGATAATAAAATTTAGGTCCCCAAAGCCAACGTTTCGATGTATTTATACATCATCATCAGAGCAACAACTAGATGATATTACAAAAGTATATTATATGAACAGCTGTTGTTCAACGTATTACATCATGACAAATAGAAAAATTAATAATAAATATACGTAGACATAGTATTACATACCTCGGAGAATTTAGGCAGGTTTCTACAACGTCCTTTTGTAGTTTATAGCACATGTAGTATGTACATTCGTGTCGTGTTGGAATGAGGGGCGACAGAGAATGACTACCTAAGCCTTAAGTAGAAAAAATATAACATCCGAATTAATCTCTGAACCTGCTTACGGTGCTGGGATGTGTACTCGATGTTTCTCCTATTATTCTCTGATAGGAATTCAAATGCAGTACTATAACATTATAGATAATTGAAAGAGATGAGATGAGGATAAAAAGAAAGGAGCAAGTACTCAGCTTCAGTTGGTAGTGCCACCAGTCCAGACGATGAGGGCTTTCGGCGGGTTACGCATTGTTTTGGATCCTGGGGGATTCGGTGGAAAACGTTTTGGTAAAAAAAAAAAAAAAAAAAAAAAAAAAAAAAAAAAAAAAAAAAAAAAAAAAAAAGCACAGTTTTATGAGCTTGGAGTCGGTCAGGATAATAAAATTTAGGTCCCCAAAGCCAACGTTTCGATGTATTTATACATCATCATCAGAGCAACAACTAGATGATATTACAAAAGTATATTATATGAACAGCTGTTGTTCAACGTATTACATCATGACAAATAGAAAAATTAATAATAAATATACGTAGACATAGTATTACATACCTCGGAGAATTTAGGCAGGTTTCTACAACGTCCTTTTGTAGTTTATAGCACATGTAGTATGTACATTCGTGTCATGTATATACATACATTTGCTAGTGAAAATCCGTCTATCAGCCTCGGAGTATGGTCGGTACCTAACAACCAGTTTCATTATAATGGTTGTTAAATCGTGAGAAATCGATGATTCTGGAAATTTATGTTTGCGCTTGCTCACACGCTTTTTTCCAGTTGAAGGCGATGGAATTGATAAGATGTAGTAGAGGGGTATATACTCGCTCTTTAAAAATGTCATAAAAATCTGTCGATTAGCTTCTGAGTTTCACCCGTGTCATCCAATTTTAGTTTTATGCATGCCCAATAAAATACTCAACCTATTACAACGAAATGATAGGGTACCAACCTGAAACTATGAATATCCCCACCCCAGACCAATAGAACGTATACATTCAGAAATCTACGTGATAAGAAATTCACGTATGCGCATATGTACACTCTACTATGGTATAGATTCTACCGAAAATTAACAATTTTAAGGTGGCCTCCCAATCCCTGAAAAATTCGACAAAATTAGAAAAAACTTAGTATACTTTTAGGCGTGACGACGAATCGGCACGAATAAGTGACAAAATTGATCAGCGTTCCGAAAAAGCAAGTGGAAAAAGATCTGAATAAAGTAAGTTAGAACTTGGATTTTGGAGGACACAATTTTTGTCGACTCCTTGCACGAACACAACGTTTCCTACTTTTGGTAGTAATTGAAATAATTGAAAATTGAATGAAATAAGAATTGAAAATAATTGAAAAATTGACAACGTTGTCAAAACTCTCAGGATTAACCCATTGACCGGTCCTGTTCTCAAGTGAAAACGCGATTGATCACCTCTGTGCGCTGCCGTACTCAAGTGAGTACGCTCCCTAGATTGCGTAATTTTACCCCATTTTGACTTTTTTTTTAAAAAATCCTCGTAAAATATTAAAAACCAATGCAAATGCAACAGTTTTGAGCAAAAATTGGAGAACAAATTTATTGTAGCGGGAGAGCTGATTCTTAAATTCCTAGGTAGCGGTCAATGGGTTAAATCTCCTTTCAATGAAAAATATAGGAAAAGTACGTTGAGCCGTTAGTAGCCCGTTAGTTGAGCATAGTTTGTAACTAATACTACAATGCGCTCTTATTTTGTAAATAATTACCTTGGAGAAATTCCGTTACCTAGCCAATAAAACTGACAAAAGGCTCTGGGAACAGAAGGTCCGCTTCGGTCGTTGCCGGTGACCGTTCAGTTAGAAAACGCAGGAGACGCGCGTGCGCTGCTCGTAAGGCCGACGGTAGAGCGTGACGGAAGACGTCCTAAAGGCACGTTCGTGGCATTAACAGGCTACACTGGTCGTCTGAGGACTTGACGATATTGAGGATATTCGGTTTAAGAATTACGAAAACCACAGGGATCGATTTCTACACTACCTAGTAAACTAAACCTAAACTGATTTCCAACAAAAGTTTCTCGTAGAGATGTTTTTAAACGCTTGATTTCCTAGTATTTTAACATTCGATAGTTTTCCATGTTTTCGTCTTATTTTATTTATTGCAATCATAAACTCCCTTTAGCTCCTTTAGATGTCAAAAGAAAGATCACCGTTGGAAACAGCGATAAATTTCCGGTCAGAATAAGGCTCGAACATAAATTACTCGTTAACACTAACAACGTTTCCTAAATTCATCATGCCCGATTTTATGTGTTATCAGGAATAAATTCAATTATTACGAAGTCGAGGGCTGTCATATATATCATATATTCATTTATAAATTTATACTGCCGTACCAAGAATAGATCCCTTATCTGACATAACCCTACTTTTGGGAAAAAGCGTCTCTAGGTTTTGAGTCGCAACTTCCTGATATTAGCTCTATTTTATGTTGTCTCGAGGTCCAAAAGCACTCATTTCAGAGGGAATTTCTCGCAGAATTGCGTGGGACACGGGTGGTTAGTCCTACTCGACCCTGATTCAAGGCTGGGCTCCAAATACTGTCAAATTTGTGTTCCACTCACACTCCCAATCCCATAGTCCAGCATAATAATGAATAATATGGAATAGAGTGAGCCACAATATTAAACCTGCGGTTTGAGGTCGTTCTAAAATTCAACATTAATGATCGGTGGATTAAATGGAGGTAATTTTCATTGTCCACTGGTCGAGATAGACATACACTTAACACTACTCATTGTACCCAACTCGATGACGTCAGAGAATCAGATTTATCCAACTACATACATACCTGCACGTTTCCTGGGAATCACCTCGCACTTAGCGAAATCTCCTCTGTTTGTGCAGCTTGCCAATTAGGTGCACCGCCAACAGCGGTTCTGCTAATCATGAGTAATGAGCGGGGGTTTGCCCTCCGCCGACACTCGACCCCATTTCAAGGCCGAGCCTCAAGTTCTGCCGTGTAAAAGACTTCAAGTGAGTCAACTTGACGCTCGTTAGACCCCCCCTTTCGTCCTACCTACCATATCACTATACACCTATCCGGTTACACCTACAAAAGACCCCCTTTGCTAGACAATGGAGAAAAAACCCGAGGCCAGAACCGTTCTTTCACAGTCCGTTCCTTCTTTCATTCTCTCCTGTCCCGGTTCCTTTTATTTTATTTACCGCCGTTTTGTTTTACCTTTTTCGCGTTGATTTTGCTTCCAGTACAAACAAACGAGACCTCCCGAAAAGTTCTTGGAGAAACAATCGTAGGACACGGCTCGATAGATTGCATTCAACCCTCGCTCAGGTCGACGTCCTTCAAATGGGTTCCCCAAACACTCCCAGAAACTTGGGAGTTAAGAGGAATAGTCTGACATCACCAAACCTACAACTTCTCGCCCTGGGTTTGAAAACAACAAACCTATCAAGTTCGAAATGTTTTGAAAGTAGAAATCCCTTTCCTCGACAGATTTCACTTGCAAAGCACAACTAAAATGTCCTAGTCGCCCAGCATTACCATACAATCGAATTTTCATATTATTATTATTTCCAAACGATTTTAACTTTCATAACGATTTTAAAGAAGCAATGATAATAATTGCTACAAAACGAAAAAAAATTATATATTCCTACAAATCCATCCACCAGTAGCACTCTTGCTTTTCTGGTTGGTACCTATGTATTCTTATTAAAATTATATACTAGAAGAGCAGTGTATAAAAATGATAGGAATGTACTACATTTAAAAATGTAGGATTTTAGTTTGTCATATTCCCTGTATTCCAGTTAGTCCCTTGGTAGGTATTTTTATACCGTCTGATTGGGAAACAATCGAAGGGCTCTTGTGTTCTGGTCGATTTTAATCCAAATTTGTTCGATTTCATATTGACTGTAATTTTCCTTGAAACTTTGGAACTGAAAATATATGAAATGAAATCATCAGTTCCAGCAATTATAAAGGTTGGAAGACGTTCCACTCCCTTGTTTGAGACAAACTTAAGAAGGATGAATGAAGTATGATCATCATGTGTTTGCACCTTACCTGCTGATCTGGCAGATCCCAAGCCTGAACCAGTGCCTTCACTCAACAAGAACACTGAAATCAAACGACTAGTTTGATTTGAGAAATTGATTGACACTGAAATCAAACGACTAGTTTGATTTGAGAAATTTCACATTTCTCTACAGAGGATTGAACCATTTCTAAAAATGTTTGCCGTTGTTCTCTTCCATGGGTGAAATGGCCAACAGCCATGGAATTACTTTATTGACTGTCCATATATGTTACTATTTTACCAATCCTCATTCATGGTAAGGTAAACTTTCGCTTACAATGGAATGTAGTTACTACTCTACCTAAATAGAGTAAGGGAGGCACCATCCGATCATCCAATCAATAAACGACTTCTAATTTGGCCATATATCGATGTATTTTCAAAATTTAAAATGCTTCAGGTACCTAGACTCTTTCCCCATCACAGAAAAAACAAATGAAAATAAAACTAGAGAAGACGAAGTCTCAAATCATGTTACGTACAGATACGATTTTCAATGACGCCAGAATCAGAATCAACTTAGTTCATTTTGATGCCGCTAGGCTCGCATCCTTATTTGGAATCGCGAATTGGCGGATGCCGTACTTAATAACAATAAACAATAGAGAGTTCCTAAAGCGATAGGGAGATAGAGATAAGGCGCCTTATCGTGAAAAGAAAACACTACTGCGCACGTGCGGGGAGATGAGGCATCTCATCTCCAATAAGACAAATTTATTTCACCTAAACATAAAACGCTTTATCCCGAATCAACCTATCTCACCTCTTCCTCCATATCGCAAAGTAACTTTACACACCGATAACAGTGACATTAATTTGTTGTTGGTATTCATGATCCATGAAAGGTATATTCATTTTCTTGTTCATAAATTTTCAAGATATGACATTGCAAAACCTTTTGTGGATAAGAAAAGAACTAAGAAACTTAGAAATCCTGGAAACTGAACACACGGGAAAGGCGGGAAAATCCCCAAGGTGGTTAAGCGTTACTTGAAGTAAGTCACTTTAAGATAAAACACTAATTCGACCTTCTTGATTTTATCAGGTTAGTATACGCTGTGGCTCGCCCTAGTTGATAAAATCTCCAAGCACCTTATCCCAATTGACTTGTGGTTTAGGAACTCTCTATTACCTACATTCTACGGATGCTACCTACACCCAACTTGGCATACGTTTTTCCGGATGAATAGTTTTTCCATGTTTATTCTAAGATATTGAATAGTTCGTGTTATATTTCACACATATTATTTATTACATTTGAAGTATTATCGGACTTTAGTTTATTATTTCCAATAATAAGCCTATGTGATCGTATAGCAAAAAATTTTTATAACCCCCCCTCAAACTTTGTCACTTTACGTTTCAAGGTGCGTAGAATCCAAGTTTGAAATGTCCGTCCGCCGTTCGCCGTCCGGGCCATAAAAGGCCTAAGAATTGACTTAAAAAACCCGTTCTTTCACACATAGACTCTATTCGGGGTCTAGTTGGTCCTAACGTTTAACCAGCCCGATCGCTTTACTTGCATAGATGATATGGGCCAAAAACGGTCGAAAAAGTGTCTTTTTCGAGGGTTTGAGTGTTAGACTGACGTGTTAAAACTCCAACCTGCTCAACCACACTGCGCAAGCTAATATTCCACGGTTAGTATAACAATGGGCAGTAGGACTTCGCAACAGAACACTTTAGGACCAGATCTTGCACGACCACAACTGCACGACCTAATAATTATTATTATCATGTAAGAACAAAATTCACTCATCTCAAAATGCACAACTTTCAAATGAATGTTGATGGAAAAATATGAGTGATATGATAGTGTAAGCGTAATAGGGCGGTGAACCTCCGGTTGTGAGGTACCTCCAGGGTGGCGTGGAAAACTTCCTACACTTGTATTGCTTTCGAATTTCATGTTCCTTCGAGGCATGAATATACGTTTTTTTGTAGGTCATATTTGTGTGTTAATACCGATGCTTTGCCTACATAGGCGTCATTCCGAGGGGGGCAAGGGGGGGCGGTTGCCCCCCCAATAATCTGGAGAAATTTGTAATTTAATAATGAACTTAATAACAGTTTTTGCAAAATTTTGTAATGAGTAGATCGATTTATCTTTTTTTTTTAAAGTAAAATTAGACATATATTTTAAAATAAATATTAGGTTAATGTCAATACGGCAAAAAAACGAAGTTAGTTAAAGTTAGTTAAGTAAGTTAGTAAGTTAAAGTTAACTAACGAAGAAGTTAGTTGAAACTTTAAACAAAGTTAGTTATCTTTGAAGTTTCATTGCAAGGGTAATATAAGTTAGAAGTATTAAACTAGCTGCTATGCGCGCAGGTTCCGAGAATCCGTCGCTGCGCTGTCCCGGCGCCAGCGATACCCCACCCCCACCACCGCTGAACTCCCACCGCGGTGGTGCACACGTGGCTGCGGAAACAGGACTGCCAACTTCCCCGATACTAGTTATTAGAGTTGCTCTGAAGAAGTGTCACTTTCTACAAATATAACAACACGTGATTGACGTGTTGTTATTTCAAGTTTTTTTTTCATCTTGTGATGTAATGATCCTTGTTTTTGCATATAAGAAGAAAAATCGTGGTAAGCAAAATTATTTTAAATCTGTACCACAGTATATGAATACTGTTGTTAAGATTTTATGTCTTGGCTACATTACACAACAGTTAAATTTAACAAATTTAAAATTTCACTTCTCATTTCATTAGTTTTGCTATATCAATTTAATAACAGTAATAAGGTTATTTTCGTGACCGAATTATTGGCTGAATTCTGAATTTTCATGTTTTATTTAATTTGTTGTTTGAAAGCCATTGTAAATGTGCCTTTGGAGATAGGGTCACATTCATGGACACACCAGCTAGCTGTGTTATATCTGTAACAGAATATTAAAATTTGGTTGCTTAATATATTCAACGATCACAACTGTTCTAAGCTTATTCAATGTTTGGTAATGTTTCTGTGATTTTATGTTTGTGCTGAGCTGCGAATATAATATATAGAGTCGTGATGTACTTCCTGACAATATCTATTGTGGGAAACTCTCACGCCGCGGATGACTCATTTCCGAGCGGAAGAGCAGGGGGCTGTA